>JAODAL010005739.1:0-125000 GCA_025379985.1 Phyllomedusa bahiana | reverse complement strand
GAAAAAAAACGTATTGAAATGTTTGGTTTTAAAAGGTATTTTTTGGGACCTTTCAATTCCCTGTGGTGACTAAAAATTGCTGTATTACTTTTTTGTGCAAGGGGCCCCAATGACAAAGCTGTAGTGCGCCAAAGTGAAAAAACACGTATCTGTAATGTATTCGGATATTAAAAGGTATTTTTCGGCACCTATCAATTCACCTGTGGTGACTACAAAATTGCTGTATTCACATTTAAGTGCAGGGTGCCTCAATGAACAAAGCTGTAGTGCGCCAAAGTGAAAAAATACGTATCTGTAATGTATTCGGATAATAAAAGGTATTTTTGGCACCTATCAATTCACGTGTGGTGACTACAAAATTGCTGTATTCACATTTAAGTGCAAGGTGCCTCAATGAACAAATCTGTACTGCGCCAAAGTGAAAAAACACGTATCTGTAATGTATTCGGATAATAAAAGGTATTTTTGGCACCTATCAACCTGTGCTGACTACAAAATTGCTGGATTCTAATTTCACTGCAAGGTGGCTATATCAACAAAGCTGGAATGGGCAAAATTGAAAAAGAACACCTATCTGAAATGTATACTGATAATAAAAGTGGAGTTTTGCACCTAACAAAGAGACCTGCAGTTACTGGAAAAGATGTATATCCTAATATAAGTTCAGGCTGCCAGGAAATATTTCAATAGAAAACTGTTAATAATAAGCTATTGCAGTGCAATGTCTACACTCAGTCTTGGTGAACTATATCCAGTATTCTTTATAGAGCTTGTCTGTGTTCGCCCGCGGGCCCCCCCTCCACACCCTCTCCCCTCCTCCACTCCCCCCCCCCCCACCGTGACTTTACTGCGGTAGATGCTCCTTTAAAATTCTTAATAACTACATAAAATCTTCCAATTCTCTGATCTAACTACGTTGTAAGGATCACAGCTAACAGTAGAGCTTTCTCTGTGAAGAAATAGAATAATTTCGCTGAGCTGTTTGGACACAGGCAGAGTGCATGTCCTACTTCTATGAGACGCTTAGAGACACTGATCATGAACAGGAAGGGCTGTTCTATGTAAAACGAGGTCATGTGATTTTTCCAGCCAATCGCAACCATACACATCCCAGTCATGACATCACACACACATCTCACCCTGCTCTATTCTGTAAGCTGATTTGCTGGCCGCCAAAATGACAGGAAGTGCCGAAAATAGCGCGAAATTAATAGATGATGCACAGATTTTAACCTAAATTATTGCATGATCTAAAAATTTCGATCAACATAAAAACTGTGCCGATTTCAACTTTGTCGATAATAATCGCTCAACACTAGCTGAACATTATCATTTCCAAAGTTTTTTCTAAAATACACCAGCGAAGCTCGCAAACATCATGCCGAGCAATCGCGAAGTGTCTGGCTACGGTTGTTTCACCAAAGGTTTTTCTTAGAGGTATCTTCACTTTTATCTCCTAACTAGGGATGAGCAATATTATCGAGAAAAGTTGAAATCAGCACGATTTGTAGGCTGATTGGAAATTGCCGATCACGCAATATTTTAGGTAACAATTTTACAGATAATATATTACTATTGTGCCATTTTCAGCGTTTCCTGTCATTTTGGTGGCCAGCCAATCAGCTCTGAGGATAGAGGCAGGTGAGGAGGATGTACAACGTCACCACTTTGTGGTGTGTTACGGCAGCTTTTGTCTAACAAGTTCAACCTTCTTCCACAATCGAAAATAAAGAAACAGTGTACACTGGATTCTTAGAACAAATCAGATAAGAACAATTTATTAATCCTTCATAGCTCTTTTTATATGGTTAGGTGATGAGATGATTTCACTTCTAACCAATCACAGATAAGCCAAAATCTTATGGGATGTACATTTTAGACCAATCAGAACAATTAACGTCATTACTTATTAGAATCTGCTGACCAGTTCATCAAGAATTGGCAATAGCAAATCATTTCAATTATTAATCCCTATTGACATTAGACACAGATCAGATGTTTGTACAACTTCTGGATAATGGAACACAGTGTGACCCAGTATCTCCCATTCTTTTGGGGTTATGTACATCGTATGATTTAAAAGTCAACATATTACATCTAGTCAGAATAAAAAGCATATAAGATTCATTAAATGTGGCTTCTAATTTCTATGTGTGTATGCATCACGATGACCTGTTTATCTAGTGTAAATGCAGCAGAACAAACTTTGCTATGTGTACTTTATCAAAGTTCAGATCATCTGCTTTGCCAACCTAAAACAAGCATCTACAGATTTATGAGAAACAGATTCACAAAATGGCTGACAGTAAATTAAAATGGATGCATTATCAATTCTTATAATTCCACTTCATGATGTATGAATCTCATTGGCTGCAAAAATCATGTGACCTTGTTTTATCTATGCTGCTGCATTTCCTGTTTGAGCTCATACTCTATCACAGTTCACAGCAGGACGTGTCTCTCTGCATTTAAACCAATAGCTGTTCTAACAGCTCTGATAGTCACTTCTAATACAAGAAACCATCCACCTACAGCTTAGAATAGAGTTAGATTAGAGAATTTCCCTTCTTATTTAGTTAGAGAAAGTTTTAAGATATCTACTGGTGTGTGTACCCGCGGGGCTGCAGGGGCAGGTGGGGGGGGGTCAGCAGGAGAGGCTTTTGAAACGAAGGGAGATATTTTGCAGCTCAGTGTGTTCTGTGATTTTCAATTGAAAAATAATAATTTTCTGAAAAAAACATACAAGAAATGAGACATTACTTACTCAAAAAACACTCCAGTTCTTAGGGGATTGTTCACAGCACAATGGCTGAACTAAACTAGACCCAGAAAGCTAGCAACTCTGGCCTTTATGCTAACTGGGAAAAAATCACAGGTGCAGCTAATTGCTTGAGCAAGATGAAAAACTGCACACCGACTTAAAGGGGTTTTGCCACGATGTAATGATGACATGGGATCCTCCAAAATGGGTATTTAATCACTTTTCTAAATATATGTGATTACAAAAAGTGCAGCCTGAGAGAGCTACAGGCTGCCTTACCTGCCCTTAGTTACTTCAAAGCTTATACTAGATACGACCTGACAAGAGCTGCTGGCCGGCTTGTGCAGAGAAAGCTTCTTATCTGATGAGACTGAGCTGCAGAAGTTTTCAAGGCACCGGGTAGAAATGTTTTCTTTTGTATACAGAATAAACTAGTTGTAGTGTGATTATCTGAGTAGATCCCTGCTTTATCTGATGACAGGGAACATGAAGAAGCTTTCAAGCTGCTGTGGAGAAAAGGTGTTGTCTTTTGTATACAGAATCCACAAGTTTTAGTTTGATTATTTCAGTGAACATTTCACACGATCCCTTATGCAGCTCTGTTCTCTGGCTGTCTGTCTCTCTCTCTCTCTCTCAAACTCGTGGCTTGTTTACATTAGCTTCTTAGCAGATAAGTCACCTCCTGGCAAAACCCATTTAAGTGTTTTGAGTAAAGTATTGATTTCTACCACTTTTCTGGCCAGTAGACCTTTGCTAGCAGTTTAAATTGTCCCTGTGTTTTCAGTTCTATTGCAATCACTGCATGTCAGTTCTATTGCAATCACTGCGTGTCAGTGTTCCCAAACACCGGCTTAACATATCCCTATAACTTTTAAATAGTTTTACTGAAGTCCGTGTGTCTCAGTTTGGCGCAAAGAGTCCAGTTGTACGAATATTGTGTTCTAAGAATTTCCTAGTAAATTACGCTTGTAGTCAGTGGTGCGAAGGCTGCAATATTAATCCATGTAATATTTAAATACTCTTATTGCAGTCCGTGTGTCTCAGTTTGGCGCAAAGAGTTCAGTTGTACGCATATTGTTGTTCTTTCATATTTCCTAGTAAAATTTTGCGTTGTAGTCAGTGGTGCGAAGGCTGCATATTAATCCATATAATATTTAAATACTCTTATTGCAGTCCGTGTGTCTCAGTTTGGCGCAAAGAGTTCAGTTGTACGCATATTGTGTTCTACATATTTCCTAGTAAATTACACTTGTAGTCAGTGGTGCGAAGGCTGCCATATTAATCCATATAATATTTAACCACTCTTACTGCAGTATGTGCATCTCAGTTTGGCGCAAAGAGTTCAATTGTTGGCATCTTGTGTTCTACATATTTCCTAGTAAATTACGCTTGTAGTCAGTGGTGCGAAGGCCGCCATATTAATCCATATAACTTTTTAATACTTCTATTTCACTCAGTGCATCTCAGTTTGGTGCTAATCGTGCATTTGTACGATAGTTTGTTGAAAACAATCAATTGCTAGTCCTACTGGGCAGTTGTAAATCTCAGGGACTGAAGAAAGAACACTGTTGATTTGCTGTTACGGTTCTTCCACCAGACCGCATTTCACAGATATTTGATAGAAACAATTCTGTTTCTAATCCTAGTAGGCTGTTAGCAATTAGAGGGATTTAAGAATAGCTGTGATTTACCGTCTTTCAATAAGAGACTGTCAAAAACTCTTACATGCCTTTTTAAATTTTTATCTTTCTGAACATGGAGCGAACTGCAGCTGGTAAGCGAGCAAAGAGGGGTATAGGACATGAAGGTAGAGGTACAAGAGAAGGTGCTAATTCCAGTGCTGGCGACAACACGCAAGCCAGCGGATCGTCGGTTGCAGGACCGTCAGGCCTGTCATCGCTGGGTCGGTGCCCTGTGAATCTCAGTAACGAACAGCATCGCCAAACTGTTCTTCAGTGGTTATTGCAACCTGCATCCAGCAGTCTTACCTCCTCGTCCTCCCAGTCACGGCCACAAATGTCATCATTATCATTGTCAGCATCCGTCCAACATGAAGCAAAGGCAGCCCAAATGTCAACTCATGTACCCACCACTGTGGATAATCCATTTTCTGAAGACCTCTTTGATGACAAAATGCGGTTGGGGTCAGAAGGCATTTCAAAATATCAAGAGGCCAAAGAGGATGATTTAGTCTGCTCTGACACCCAATCACTGATGCCATCAGAGGAGGAGAAGGAAGCCAGTCAATCGGCAAAAATCCCGGGCGGTCGGCAACGCCTTGCAGTGCCTGTTGCTTGTAGCCCGCAGCTCCTGGATGTAGAATGTCAGGACGAAGAAATCACCTGTGTAGATGATGATGATGATGATGACGACGACATTGCGGCTCCAACGTGATCTTTTCAGCAGAATTTGCTTGCGAGCGCTTCATCACTGGATGAGGAGGAAGACAATGGGGTAGTGTCAGTACGGGCCGCGCCTCAAAAAGGGAGAGGGTGGTTGCACAAGCCCGCTGAGATTATTCCGCCAGCCATGATCAGCGGAAACACCGCTCCTCACTTATCGCCGTTGAAAAGGTCCAGGACCTCTCAAGTCTAGGCCTTTTTCGATTAAGCCTCTCATTCACTCAGCGCGTTGTCTGCATCTGTGTCCGGCAAAGTCCATATGACCCCTGATACATGGACTGGTGAGCACGGCCAAGGCCGCTATATCTCTGTGACAGCTCACTGGGTGAGCTGGGTGAATGTCTCTGGTGGTGATGGTGGCTCTCAGGCACGGCGCACGCTCTTCAAAACTGCAGGGTTCTTTCCCCCAAGGTCCATGGTAGCATCATGTGCCCAGAGAAACCAGGCCGTGTTGAAATTAATCTGTCTTGGAGACCGTCAACACACAGGTCAGGAGCTGTGGACGGCTCTTCGCAACGAGACTAACCACTGGCTGGGTGACAAGAACCTTGTGCCAGGCAAGGTGGTGTGCGATAACGGTCGAAATCTCCTGGCCACCCTTAAGATCGGTAGGCTGGAGCACATCCGTTGCCTGGCACACATCACATGCCTGGCACAGAAATTTCTAAAGCGCTACCCGGGTCTTGACTGCCTGCTGAGGAAGGCTCGAGGTCTGAGCTCACACTTCCGCCGTTCGCAACTTGCTTCGGCCTCCCTGTCAACCATCTCATTGTTGACGTGGCAACACGCTGGAATTCCACCCTCCACATGCTCCAGCGATTGTGGCAGCAGCGCAATGCCATTATGCAGTACGAAGTGACACATGGCCTGACTAGCAGCGGTGCAGACCTCGGGGTGTTGAGCCACCAAGAGTGGAGGCAAGTGAAAGAGCTCTGCACCGTCTTTGCCAGTTTAGAAGAAACCACCATAATGGTCAGTGCGGACAATGCCCTTGTCAGCATGAGCATTGTGGTGATCTTAATCCTGGAGCGATTGTTGAACACTCTGAAACAGCAGGTCCCACCAGCGACAGAGGAGGAGATGGACACAGATGCAGACACAGAGCCTTTCTCTCCATCAAATCCAGAGGGCCCGACAGTTTCACAACTTTATTGGTCTTCATTAGGCAGTGGTTCGGGGTCCAGGGCTGGTGCAAGGCAGCGCCTCAGCTCTCAGGGTGCATCATCTGAGGCAAGTCAGGGCTGTGTTGAAGTTGAGGCGGAGGAGGAGGATGAGGTATTCCTGGACACCGACATTACCGATGTCCCTGCCTTGGAAAGAAGTTGGCACGGATTTGAGGCGGAGGAGGAAGATAAGGAAGATCAGTTTGCTAGTGTCCCTCGACCAGAGGCTTGGGAAATCAAAGCCCCATTCTCTCCATGAGTGTTGGATGCTCCATTTGCTCCAACATGATCCTCAAAATTAAAAGGCCATCAAATGAACAACAGTTACTGGGTGGCCCACCCCCCTCGACCCCCGGGGTACAAAGCGAAACTCAGCACTTTCCTTCCTCCCCACCCAAATAGAGTAAAATGCAGGAATTGGAGACCGTGCTGATTGATCAACTGGAGACATCTGTTGTGTCTGCTTCACGTTCTTCAAATTTCATGGTGGAACAACGTCAGCAACGTGACAGCAGTAGAGCGCCAAGCAGCAGCAGGCATTGTGGCAGAAACCTAATGGGTGACCTCTGGAAATTCTTTATTTACCACCTCACCATGAATGTAACAGGGCACCATACAACACACAGAGACGGCTTAAGATCATGATGCACGACTATCTGCGTCTCAACACCGTTTATTTTTGGATATGTTCCGGACCCAATCGATTCTGGGTATCTAAAATAGATGATGGCCGAGCTCGTTCGCCACGCCATAGGGTGTTGTCCTGCCAGCAGCCAGCGTCATATCTGAGCGGACCTTCAGGCACAGCTGGAGGAGTCACTAAAAGACAATGGCTTCCGGCTTTCCACTGATAATGTGGATCGTTTGACTTTCATCAAGATGAATCAGGCGTGGATCTCTGATGATGTTGTGGCCCCAATTGCGTGGTCGCCCATTAGTTGCTGGTTTACTTCACATTCCGCTTCTAAAAGAAATGGTCCTTTTAAAAAAAAAAAAAAATTAAATGATCATTTCCTACTGCAAATTTTATTCTTATTTCCCAAAAGGTCATTTTGTTGGTTTTGCGGTGAAGAGACTGTAAAAGACACCAATTGTACACAGTTTCATGAAATAACCATATTCCATTTACTCGCTTCTTCATTAAAATTTTTCGCAACGTCAATGGTTTTGGGGTCATGGTGCTGTGAGATACAGCTATATTCAAGGTCCTTTGGAACAGAAATGTAGCTTCTAAGTGGCGTTTCTCCCTCACAATTTTTAACAGTGGCTGGGAAGTCTTTTTTTTTTTTTTTTGGATCATGTTGCTATGAAATACAGCTATACTACAGGTCCTATTTAAAAAAATGTGGTTTATACCAGACATTTGTTCTTCAAAATTGTCAACAGTGGCTGAAGGGTCATGTTTTGAATTTTATGGGACATGATGCTGTCAAAACCAGGAATAGGTAGGACACTGTTAATGGACACACATTTTCAAAATGACTTGTTTTTTTCAAGATCTTTAACATAGCTAGCAATCTCTGTAGTGAGACAACCATTTAATACAATTAAAAAAAAGAGAAACAAAGACGTGGTGGGATTCCATCCTATTTTAAAAAGTGTTTTCTAGAATTAAACTACTAAAAAACTTGCATGTTACAAAATAGCTGATACAAATATTCCTCTGAATTGTACAAGGGAGGTACAGGAAAACTTGAACAGATGTAGGTTATTCAGAGGACATGTTGTATGGAGCACATTCGCCACCCCAAGAACAGAGACATTTTCCTCCAGCATGTTGAGTAAAACGGAAAAAAAGTCAAGAAAAAGGGGCACCTGGTTGAACAGGAGCGTCAACCACCAGCATTTCCCAAATGAAGCTCAATTGGTCCGCACTCATACGGAAGGGCAAGCACTTTTCGTAGAGAAAAGAAAATTTCTCAAGCGCTAACCCGGTCTTGACTGTGTACTGAGGGAAAGGCTGGAGGTCTTAGCTCACACTTCCTTCCGCACTCTGCTTCAGCAGGACTGTTTTCGTTGCTGCATCATAAGGGCATTTTTGCCGTGTTAATAGATGACAGACGCCAGCCCTGGCTCTCACCGCAGCCACTGTAACTCCGGCCCTGCTAGCAGAACCTGCGTGATCCATGTTTACAGCCTAACCTGCCTTGATCAAATAATTTCCCTTTAACCCACTTGACAGTAGAATGCAGGATTTTCAGACAGGCCTCGTCGACTACTGGGGACATCTGTTTCGTTTGCTTCCCATTCTAATGTCACTGTGGAACAATGTCAACAGTAGAATGGCAAGTAGCTCTAGCAGCAGCAGTCTTGGAAAACTAGTTGTTTTTAATATAGTTTTTTTTCTTATTGCGAAATTTTCTGCTGATGGTCCATATGGGCACCTTTTGGGGTTTTTGGGTCATGCCTGCGTTACAGGATATGGATAGTCAATGTCCATTTCACTAAAATACTGCTTCAAAGACTACTTTCTTCTGGCACTTTTTAATCTGTGGGTCATGCTGCGGTACAGGACAGGTATAGTCAATGTCCATTTCAACTAAAATGGTGGTTCAGACTACTTTCTTCCAGCACTTTTTAACCTGTGGGTCATGTAGATTTAAGGGTCATGCTGGGGTCCAGGACAGACATAGTCAATGTCCTGTTCAACTAAAATGGTGGTTCAAAGACTCCTTTTTCCAGCACTTTTTTAATCAGTGGGTCAGATAGGTTTAAGGGTCATGCTGCGGCACAGGACAGGTATAGTCTATGTCCAGTTCAACTAAAATGGTGGTTCAAAGACTACTTTCTTCTGACACTTTTTAATCTGTGGGTCATGTAGATTTTAAAGGGGCATTTCTGCGGTCCAGGGCAGGCATAGTCAGTGTCCTGTTCAACTAAAATGGTGGTTCAAAGTCTCCTTTTTCCAGCACTTTTTAATCTGTGGTTCAGACAGGTTTAAGGGTCATGCTGCGATACAGGACAGGGATAGTGAATAGTCTGTACATACATATTCCAATAACAGTGGCACACTATAATCTGAAGTGCTTCAGTTTATAGTGTGCCACTGTTATCAGAATATGTATGTATGTATATATACTACAGCCGCACCAGTGTTGCAACTATATTAATTTTTTTCAAAAATATTTTTTTGTATGTGCATAACCATATATGGCTTTTAGTTTGTTTGGAGGAGTGGCTGCCTCCATTTTGGTTTTTGCACTCCATCCACCTTGACAGGGCTTTTTAATCAGTGCATTGTAATTTGTAAGCTGGTTCCTTCATTCCCTGGATTATGGAGGTCTGAATAGGACCCAAACGAGAGGTGTCAATAGTGTAGGAATCAATAGTGTAGGACCACCTACCTTGAGATCCCGTTGAAGTTCAGAGGTGGCTTAAACAGTTTTGATCAAAAATGTGAACTGAGAATCTCAAATTTTTTCATATATCCTAGATAGCAGAAATGCTTTTTTCAAAATTCCTATGTCCTCTTTGATAGTGCTTCAGTTTATACTGTAGTGTGACACTGTTATTGGAATATGTATGTATGTATACTACAGCCGCACCAGTGTTGCACCTATGTTAATTTTTTTCAAAAATGTTTTTTTGGATGTGCATAACCATATATTGCTTTTAGTGAATAGTCTGTGACTATCGACTATCGGCTATCATCATGATAATTGACGATATCGACTATCAACTCGATAACGATAGTTGAAATAATTGCTCATCACTAGTCATAATTGCACTGGTTTTAAATTTTTCATTTTTAGTTAGATTTGCAAGCTGCGGGGTGAGCATATGTCCAATATTGCCATGAAATTATGTTCTTTTTTTTCTATGACTGGAAGCTTTATCACAACATGATTTCTACTCACAATCTCATAGGGGGCAGTCTAGATTCATTTTGGGTTTTAATTGAACTGGTTTAAAATTATTAATTTTTAGTGAGATGTGCAGACCACGAGATTAGCGTTTTTTTCCCATGAACGGTTGTACTTTTTTTTTCTATGAATGGAATCTTTATCAGGACATGATTTCTTGTCATAATCTGTTAAGGGAGAGTATAGACTCGTTTTTGGTCTTAATGGAACTGATTTGAAATTTTTTATTTTCTGCCAGAATCTCAGGTCGCAGTTTTTACAATACAAACATGAACTCGTGATTTTTTTCCTTTGAAAGAAAACTTTATCATAACCAGATTTCATTCAGAACATCGTTGTGGAAGGTAAAAATAACATTTGTGTCGTAATTGCACTGGTATGATATTTTTTCATTTTTGGGTCATATATGCAGTCCGAGGGTTTAGTGTTTTGCCAATATTTTCCATGAATATTTATACTTTTATTTCTATGAATGGAAGCTTTGACGAACAGTTTTTATTAAAAAAATTTAGAGGACTTTTAGTTACATTTGGGTTTTGAATTTTTATTTTTTTCAGATTTTCAGGCTGCGTTTTTCATACTACAGGAAATACAAGGATTTTTTTTTTTGAACAAAAATTTTAAAAACCCAGATTCTTTCAAAATCTGTTTTTGAATACAAAAGTTGCAATAGTAGTCCAAGTCTTAAAAAAAATCCCACCTGAAAACTACCCAAAAAATCTTGGGGAGTTATCTTTAAAAAAACTTTTTTTATCTCAAGTAAAAGTGAAAGAATAGAAAAAATAATGCCCCAAAACAAAAAAATAAACGTAGGTAATGCTGTAGTAGTGTGGGACCTGATACTTCCTTTGCACCCCTTACTCTATACCACCCTACCTGTCAAAAATGGGAACGCCCTGAAAAAGAGCGCCCCTATGGGAACCCTTACCCTACCAAAAAAAAGACCCTATTATCCCATGATAGTTAGTACTAATGGGTATGTACAACTTTACCCCAAAACATGTTTCTCCTTTTCAGGTCGCGGGGACTAAAAAATCCCATGTCTGAAAAGATGTTCTAAAAGAAAGAAAAAGTAATGCAAATAATCATCCAGACATATCATAAAAATTTATCAAGTCCCTGTTAAACATTATTACTTACAGTAACCCCAAAGGGGGCCGAATGAAAGACGCCATGAGGTAGGCTTGGTGTTATGGAGGGCTATGTGCCCCAACAGGTGGACTGGGCCGCGGGGAAAACCGGGGGATCCCCCGGGGGCCCCCCCCGAGCTGCTGGGGGGCCCGGAGGCAGTGCCGTCGCCCCCCCGGGGCCCCCCGGCATCGGCCCCTGGCGCCCGGGGGCCTGGTCCCGAGCGCCCAGAGACCGGCCGGGTGTTGGGGACTTTTCCCCCGCCCCCGGGGGCGCGGTGTCAGCGAGCGCACCCCCTGCGTGCGCTTCGCTGATCCCCCCGGCAGGCTGAAGGCTCGGCCTTCAGGCTCCCGGGCGCCCCCCCCTTTACTGCTGAGTAGGTGGGGTGAACACTCACGCGCTCCCCTATGCGGGGGCAGACTAGAGGCCGGCCCAGCAGGCGGGGGGAGCTGGGTGGGGGAGGTAAGGTTTTTTTTTTAATTTTTTTAAACTACCTAATGGACCCTGGTATTCAGGGGGGCCCGGCTACTTGGGGGGGGCCCCTGGAAACAGGGGGGCCCCTGGCTATTTTAAGGGGGCCCCTGGCAAACAGTGGGGGCCCTGGCTCTTCGGGGGCCCCTGGCTAACAGTGGGGCCCTGGCTATTCGGGGGGCCCCGGCTAACAGTGGGGCCCCTGGCTACTTCGGGGGCCCCTGGCTAGCAGTGGGGCCTGGCTACTTCAGGAGGCCGGCTAACATTGGGGGACATGCTGCTTCAGGGGGCCCCTGGCTAACAGTGGGGCCCTGGCAAAACGGGGGCCCGTGGTGCTTCAGGGGGCCCCTGGTACTTCGGAGGCCCTGGCAAACTGGGGCCCCTGGTCTTGGGGGGGCCCCGGCAAAACAGGGACCCCGTGGTACTTTAAAGGGGGCCCTGGCTAAAGGGGAGCCCTGATCCTAAAGGGGGGCCGGCTGCTTAAGGGGGCCCCTGCTCCCCTAAAGGGGGCCCCTGACTGCTTAGGGGCCCCGTGTTAAAGGGGGCCCTGTTTTAAAAAAGGGGGCCCTGATCCAAAAGGGGCCCCCGGTACCAAAAGGGGGGGCCCCGTTTTAACAAAAGGGGGGGCCCCTGATTAATAAAGGGGGGCCCTGTGTCTTTAAGGGGGCCTGGTATTTTAAAGGGGGCCCTGGTACCTAAAGGGGGCCCTGGCTGCTTAAATACAAAAAGGGGGCCCTGACTTCCTGAACATATTTAAAAGGGGGGGGCCCCTTCCTGAACACTAGCTAAAGGGGGGGGGCCTATTCCCTGCACACTGGCTAAAGGGGGGGCCCTGACTTCCCTGCCACGGAAAAGGGGGGGGGCTGACTTCCTGCACATGCTAATGGAGGGCCCCCTGATTTCCCTGACACTAGCTAAAGGGGGGGGGGGGGCGTTCCTGCACATAGCTAATGGGGGGGCCTGACTTCCTGCCAACTAGCAAAAGGGGGGGGGGGCTGATTCCCCTGACACTAGCAAAAAGGGGGGGGGCTGATTTCCCTGACACAGCTAAAAGGGGGGGGGGTGCTTCCTGCACACTAGCTAAAGGGGGGGGTGACTTCCTGCACATAGTAAAAGGGGGGGGGCTGCTTCTGCACATAGAAAGGGGGGGGGACTTCCTGCACATAGCTAAAGGGGGGGGGGGTGTTCCTGCACACTAGCTAAAGGGGGGGCCCTGATTTTCCTGCACCTAGCAAAGGGGGCCCCCAATGCGATACTACCCTAAGGAGGCCTTAATGCCTTCCCCCCCCCCCCCCCCCCCCCCCCTGCATTTCTCCGGGGGTTAGCCCCTTTCCCCACCCCCCAAACCCCCTTTAGGTCTGGGCCCTCAAAGTTATGGTTGTACCGCTCTCCCCCCCTGGGAGTTTTAAGAGGTGGGAATAGATAAAGAGATGCTGGAAAAGTGAGGTTCTAAGATTTTGTGTGTCATTTTGGGGGTGAGTTGTGGCTGGGACAAATCATCATGGGGGTGTGGAACGATGAGAGGGAAAAAAAAAACGATCTCAGTTGAATTCCGGTGAGTCCCTGTTTTTTCTTCTATACGGATCAGTGCTGTTTTTACTGAATGTGATGTGACCTTGAGGTGTTGCCTCTATTGGTCTCTATAGGCGGTGTTGTATGTTATACTGAGTGGTGTCGAATCTATGCGGGTCTTATATGGCAGTGTTGTAGGTTCACATTTGTGGTGTTGACCTCTATGTGGTCTCTATATGGCGGTTTTTGTAGGTTATACCCGAGTGGTGTCTGACCCCTTGTGGTCTTATATGGCGGTGTTGTGGTTATATGAGTGGGGTCAGTCACTATGTGGTCTTTATGGCGGGGATGTGGTTATACCCGGGGTGGTGTCTGACCCCTTATGTGGTCTTATATGGGAGTGTGTAGGTTTACCCGGCTG
This sequence comes from Phyllomedusa bahiana, assembly GCA_025379985.1. Lineage (NCBI taxonomy): Eukaryota > Metazoa > Chordata > Amphibia > Anura > Hylidae > Phyllomedusa > Phyllomedusa bahiana. The sequence continues at coordinate 111,279 of JAODAL010005739.1, read as the reverse complement.
GGTTTTGACTCTTGTGGTTCTATATGGCGGTGTCTGTTTGGGAGGGAGCGTACATGTGTCCCCGTTTGTAAAAGTGAGGGAAAACCTGAAACCCTGTGAAAGGAGTTACACTTTTTTCTTTCTTTGGTGTTATTTTTTAAGGTGGGGAGGGGGGTGACCAAAAGGAAAAAGTGGGGGGGATATTGTATGTGGGGGGGGGGGATATTGTTGTGGGGGTGGAGGGGGGTTTTTATGTGGGTGGAGGGGGAAAGTGTTTGTGGGGGGAGGGGGATATTGATGTGGGTGGAGGGGGTTTGTTGTGGGTGGAGGGGTATTGTATGTGGGTGGAGGGGGATTTGTATGTAGGTGGAGGGGGTATTGTATGTGGGGTGGAGGGGTATTGTTTGGGGGGGAGGGGGATAGTGTATCGGGGGAGGGGGAAAATTTTATGTGGGGTGGGGGGGAATTTTATGTGGGTGGAGGGGGATATTGTATGTGGGTGGGGGGGGTATTGTATGTGGGTGGAGGGGGATTTTTATGTGGGGGGAGGGGGGATTGTATGTGGGTGGAGGGGGGGATTTTATGTGGGGTGGTGGGTTTTTGTTTGTGGGTGGGGGGTATTTGTGTGTGGGTGGGGGGTATTTTTGTTGGGGGTGGGGGGTAATTGTGTGTGGGTGGTGGGGGTTTTTGTGTGTGGGGGGGGGGGTATTGTTTTTGGGTGGAGGGGGATATGGATGGAGTACTTGCCCTGTGTTATGATATGTAGAAGACGACGTGTGAGGGGCAGACAGATTGTGATCTTTGCTATTTACAAACAAAACAGTTCTGTTTTGCCCCTGTATTTTTAGGTAAAATGGGCGTATTTATGTCCGAGGGGGGGTAAATTTTATGTACAGTAGGGTGGGCCCCCCAAGATAATCCCTGTGGGCCCCGCCCCCAGTCGACACTGTGCGGAAAAACCATGTGCAACGCCGTCAGGGCCATTTTAAATGAAATCGGTCACTGATCGTTACACCCCTTCCGATCCGTGACCCTTGACAATTCCCGCATCGCTTCGTCAACGGGGTGTCTTAGCAAGGTTTCCATGACACATGAGACGACCCAAACAGGAGCGCTCAGAACATAGGTTCCTTGAAGGGAAAATGGTAATGACGCATCCAGGGGGGTGTTTTATTTTTCTACTTAAAGGCACGCATTTTCGGGAGTACGATGTAAAGTTAATAGACAATAAATAGAAGAAATAGGTCAATTATGCCAGTATTCTATATTTAAAAAAAAAAAAAAACTTTGGGGTTTTGGGAAAAGGTTTCTGTAAAAAATTTCTTTCTTATATACTTGAAATCTACATAAATAAATAGCAGCACCAAAAATATCTTACAAGAAACAACTAAATTAAGTTGTTCATTTTAGACTAAAGGGGAAAAAAATGAACCAATGTATATACCCAAAAACTCCTTTCTCAAAAGATCTGATCCAAATTCCCTCCTCGAACATGAGGGCCCCATTTTGTCTACCCCCTAAATTTCAAGCCATCACAGGACCCCCCTTTGTATTCCAAATATGTCTGGTTACAGGGTACCCCTCTTTTCCCTGATGTCACCTAAATGCTTCCAATTCTACATCGTTATTGACGGGTTGGTTTTGGAAAAGTATTTTTTTAAACATTGACTTGATTCAAAAAAATCACTCCCTCAGGCGACAGTTGATGAAATTATTAATTTTTGAATTTTTGCCCTGTTTTTGGGGTTTTGAAAAGTTCCCCCTGTTTCAATAGACTTACAACCTACAAGCCCACTACAACGAAAACATCCTTTTGGTTGTCATCAACCCAACGTTGTTATTAACGGTGGTGGTGTTTAGTGATGGATCCCAACGGTCTTTCAAATTTTCCCCTTCCTAAAGGTTTAAAAGGACGAGGGCTGACATTTCTTTGATGTCAGGGCCCATTAAAAAATGTCCCAGTGTTTGGCCAGGTTTCCCTGAACCACTTCGGTTATAATAATTACCCCAATACAAAGGGGTTCCTTTTTGTTCTGCCCCTAAAGTTTATGTGGAGTCAAAAGAAAACCCCTGACGTTTGTAAGCATGTTTATGGTTCCTTAAAGATTCATCGGATATCCTTTCTTTTGAATCGGGAATTGGCCCTTTCCCCTGCCTCACAAATTTTTTTTTGGTGAAACAGTTGAGCGAATCGCAGATATGACCGTGGGATGCCTTTTTTCGGGTTTTGGATGAAGCTTGCCCAATGTAACGTGGTTACAAGCTGTTTCTTTTCGAAATGGAATTTTGGTGGTCCCATATTACCTTAGAAAAAAGATATCCAAAAAGGGTCTTTTAGATTTTCTATCTCTTTTGTAAATTTTTAAACCCAAGATTATTCTGATTTAATCCATCCCAATTGTAAAAATTTTCTGTTTGACCCTTCCAGATGATGAAAAAACTTCATCAATGTATCGAGTTTTAAAATTCTATGCTTACAAGTTTTGCGGTTTTTCCCCGAATGCAAACGTTCCTTCCCCATCCAAAATACAAATTTTGCAAAATTGGTGCACGCGCCCCCATTGCGGTCCCTTTTAATTGTGTTACGCTTCCATTGAAAGAAGTGTTTTTTTTAAATTTTAAACTTTTAAAAAGGTCTTCACAATGGTTATGTATTGGCTGCTGACCTCTCCCCTTTGAATGGCCTTTAAGCCCAAATTTTAAGGGTTTTTTTACAGGTAGGGGGGTGATAAAGTTGGGTTTCTTTGGAAGTATCGGATCCCGACATTCTATCCGCATTATGATTTGTTTTGTTTGGGTCATTATTTTTTCTATTCTTTCTACTTTTATCTTGAGTATAAATAAATGTTATGTTTTAAAGATACACTCTTGTGGAAGGTAAAGAAAACATTTGGGTCATAATTGCGCTGGTTTGAAATTTTTCATCGTTGGTCAGATTTGCAGGCTTCGGGGTTTGTGTTTTTACAATATTCCCATGAACTTTTGTACTTTTTTTTCTATGAAAAGAAGCTTTATCAGAACATGATTTCTATTCACAATATTTTAGGAGACATTATAGATATATTTTGGGTCTTATTTGAACTGGTTTGAATTTTTTTATTTTTGGCCAGAATCGTAGGTTGCGGGGTTAGCATTTTTCCAATACTACCATGAACTCATGTCATTTTTTTCCTTGGAACGAAAACTTTTTTAGAATCAGATTTGATTCAGAATCTCTTTGTGGATTTTAAAGATAACAATTGGGGCTTTTGTACGTTTGAATTTTTCTTTTTTTGGTCAGATTTTCACTCTGCATCGTGATCGTTTTTCCAATATTCCCATGAACTCATGCACTTTTTTTTTCTATGAAAGGAAACTTTGTCAGAACATGATTTCTACTTACAAAAAATTTTTGGGGACTGTTGATTCATTTGTGCCTAAGTGAACTGATTTTAATTTTTTTATTTGCGGCCAGAATCAAAGATGGCAGGTTTAGTGTTTTTTCAATACTACCATGAACTCATATATTTTTTTCCTGTGAACGAAAACTTTATCATAAACAGATTTTATTCAGAATATCTTTGTAGAAGGTAAAAATATTTGGGTCAGAAATGCAGTAGTTTAATATTTTTCATTTTTGGTCAGATTTTCAGGCCGTGGTGTTAGTTTTTAAAAAAATTCCATGAGCTTTTGTACTTTTTTTTCTATGAATGGAAGCTTTATCGAATTATTTTAATATAAACCTTTTTTAGGGGATTCTAAATATATTGTGGGTCTTAATTGAACTGGTTTGAATTTTTTTATTTTTGGTCAGAATCACAGGTCATGGGGTTACTGTCTTTCAATACTACCATGCACTAAATTGCACTGTTTTGAAATTTTTCATTTTTGGTCAGATATTCAAGCCATGGGTTTAGCGTTTTGACGATCTTCCCATGAACATTTATACTTTTATTTCTATGAATGCATGCTTTGTCAAAACACAATTTCTACTTACAAGATCTTAGTGGACAGTATAGTTACAGCTTGGGTTTTAATTGAAGTAATATTACATTTTTTATTTTTAGTCAGATTTTCAGGCAGCGGGTTAGTGTTTTTTCAATACCACCATGAACTCGTCATTTTTTTTCTTCTGAACAAAAACCTTACCTGAACCAGATTTCATTCAGAATCTATTTGTGGAGGTTAAAGGTAGCAATTGGGTGAGAAATGCACTGGTTTTAAATTTTTCATTTTTGGTAAGATTTGAGCCCTGGTGTTGCGTTTTTAAAAAAAATTCCATGACCAGGTTTACTCACAATCTTTGTGGACATTAAGTATTTTTGGGGGTTTTAATTTTAAGGTTTTAATTTTTTTTTTTCGCCGAATCGAGGTCGCGGGTTTTTTTTTTTTTATCTATTCTGCCATGAACTGATATACTTTTTTTTTTTTTAAGCGAAAAAATTTTTCGAAAATTTTTCATTTAGAATCTTTTGGGGAAGGTAAAAAATGTTTGGGGAAAATTGCCCTGGCTTGAAATTTTTAACTTTTGGCTAGAATTGTAGAGTCGTTGCGTTTTTTCCAATTTTTCCTGAACCGTTTTCAATTTTTTTTTTGGGAAAGAACTTTACGAAAAGATTTCATTCAGAATCTCTTTGTGGATGTTAAAGATAACAATTGGGTCATAACTGCACAGGTTTGAAATTTTTCAGTTTTTGGTCAAATTTTCGCTCTGCTTCGTGAGCATTTTTCCAATATCCCCATGAACTTATGCAGTTTTTTCTCTGTGAAAGCAACTTGTCAGAAAAATGTTTTAAAGACAATCTCTTAGGGGACATATGATTTTTTGGGTCCTAATTTAACGGTTCGAATTTTTTTTTTTTTTTGGCCGATAAAGATGGCCGGTTAAAGTTTCCAAAATGTATCAGAACTAAGGGAATATTTTTTTGTAAACAAAACTTTATCATAACCAGATTTGATTCAGAACTAGGGATAGGCGATTAAAATCGACAAAGTTGAAATTGGCACGGTTTTTAGGTTGATCGGAAATTTCCGATCACGCGATAATTTAGGAGAGAATCTGCACATAATCTATTACTATTTCGCCATTTTCGGCGCTTCCTGTCATTTTGGCGGCCAGAAAATCAGCTTAGAGCGTAGAGCAGGGTGAGCTGGGTGTGCAACGTCATGACTGTGATGTGTATGGTTGTCATTGGCTGGAAAAATCACATGACCTCGTTTTGCATAGAACAGCACTTCCTGTTCAGCATCAGTGTGTCAGTGTCTCTCATTAGAGCAGGACGTGTTCTAGATCTCTCCTCAATACAGCTCAGCTCAGAGACACAGTTCTCTTTATTCACACAGACAACTATGCTTTTAGCTGTGAACATTAGAACATAGGTAGATTAGAGAATGTCAGCTCTTGGTTAGACAGAGACTTTTTAAAGAAGCACCTAGCGTTGTACAGCTGTGGGGTGGGGGGGTGGGGTGCGGGCGAACACAGGCAGGCAGGCTTTTGAAAGGAGAGTGTATAGTGTGCAGCCCAGACTCTGCTTTGAACCTGCGTTGAAATGGCTTTTTTTTACCAGTTTTTGGCCAGCACACCTCGCATCTAAGGTGAAATAGTACCTTTTATTTTGTGCAGCCCAGTTTTGTTCAAAGACCCACCTTACATTAGGATACAGAAATTTTCTAGTAACTGCTGTTGTATTTCATTGGTGCAAAATCCACCTTTTATTATCCGTCTCAATTTTAATTAGGTGTTTTTCACTGTGGCGCAGCCCATTTTTGTTCAAAGACCCATCTTGTACTTATATTAGGATACAGAAATTTGCTAGTAATTGCAGGTGTATTTCATATGTGCAAAACACACCTATTATTATCCGTATACATTTTAATTAGGTGTATTTCACTTTGGCGCAGCCCATTTTTGTTAAAAGACCCATCTTGTACTTATATTAGGATACAGAAATTTGCTAGTAATTGCAGGTGTATTTCATCGTGCAATACCCACCTTTTCTTATCCGTATAACTTTAAAATAGCTGTAATTCACTTTAGTGCGGCCCAGTTTTGTTCAAAGAGCCACCTTGTACTTAAATTTGAATACAGAAATTTTGTGGTAACTGCTGTTGTATTTCATTGGTGCAAAACACACCTTTTCTTATCCGTATAACTTTTAAATAGCTGTATTTCACTTTGGTGCGGCCCAGTTTTGTTCAAAGTGCCCCTGTCATGATACTGGTGTATACTGCTGGAATCCAATGGCAGGGCTAGGTACAAACACAGGGAAGCAGGTGGATAGCGAGGTCTCAGGAAGATAATGGGTTGCTGCTTGGTCAGAAGTGCAGAGGTTAAGCGGTGGAGTGACAGCAGGCAATAGGTTAGCGCAGGGTTAACTGCAATAAAGAGGAACAAGGCTGGACGGCAAGTTCCCAGGCGAGAGGACTGTAAAGCAGGAGCTAAGCACAATACTCAAGCAGTGAACTACAGGCTTGAGGAGTTTATATAGGAACCAGGAACAGGAAACAGGAAACAAGATGGCAACCAGCTGAGACACAATCCACCATCATAACTGAGGGCATACTTAAGGGCAAACACAGTAAGTTCCAACGTATAGCAGGAGATTCCTGACAGACACCTTGTACTTAAATTTGAATACAGAAATTTTGTGGTAACTGCTGTTGTATTTCATTGGTGCAAAACACACCTTTTCTTATCCGTATAACTTTTAAATAGCTGTATTTCACTTTGGTGCAGCCCAGTTTTGTTCAAAGAGCCACTGTCACGATACTGGTGTATACTAGTGTTGAGCGATTACGTTGGCTATCGACATCGGGCGATAGTCGATAGTCGGCCACCATCGATAAGGTTTTTCGATAGTGAGCAGTCGATTATGAGCGATGACCATTAAAGTCTATGGGAGAGCAACAACACCTTCATTCTTACACCCAAACAGGGCTGGAGAAGCTGGAATTAACAGCCACAACAGTCAAATGGATACCTGCTACATCTTATGCACAACACTTAGGCTATAAAAGCCACAGAAAAAAGTCACACACCATTCACTATCCCTGTCTTGTACCACAGCATGACCCTTAAACCTGCATCACCCACAAATTAAAAAGTGCCAGAAGGCAGTATTATTTGAACCATCATTTTACTTGAACTGGACATTGAATATCCCTGTCCTGGAACGCAGCATGACCCTAAAAACCTGCATGACCCACAGATTAAAAAGTGCCGGAAGAAAGTAGTCTTTGAACCACCATTTTAGTTGAACTGGACATTGACAAACCCTGTCCTGGACCGCAGCATGACCCTTAAACCTGTCTGACCCCCAGATTAAAAAGTGCCGGAAAAAGGAGTCTTTCAACCACCATTTTAGTTTCACTGGACATATACTGTCCCTGTCCTGGGCCACAGTATGACCATTAAACCTGTCTGACCCCCAGATTAAAAAGTGTCGGAATAAGGAGTCTTTGAACCACCATTTTAGTTGAACTGGACATTGACTATACCTGTCCTGGGCCACAGAATGAGCCCCAAACCTGCATGACCCCAGATTTGTGGCCGTGACTGGGAGGACGAGGAGGTAAGACTGCTAGATGCAGGTTGCATTAACCACTGAAGGACAGATTGGTGACGCTGTTCGTTACTGAGAATCACAGGGCCCTGACCCAGCGATGACAGGCCTGACGGTCCTGCAACTGATGATCCGCTGGCATGCGTTTTGTCGCCAGCACTGGAAGGAGCACCTTCTCTTGTACCTCTACCTCCATGTCTTACCCCCCTCTTTGCTCGCTTCCCACCTTCATTTCGCTCCATGTTCAGAAATATACAAATTTGAGAAGGTATGGAAGAGTTTTGGAAAGTCTCTTATTAAAAGACGGCAAATCACAGCTATTCTCAAATCCCTCAAATCAAAACAAAATTGCTGGATTCAAATTTAACTGCAAAGTAGATCTATCAAGTCAACAAAGCTGGCCTGCGCCAAAGTGAAAAAACACGTATCTGAAATGTATTCGGATAATAAAAGGTATTTTTTGGCACCTATCAATTCACCTGTGGTAACTACACAATTGCTGGATTCAAATTTAACTGCAAGGTGGCTCTATCAACAAATCTGGACTGGGCAAAAGTGCAAAAAACACATATCTGTAATGTATTTGGATAATAAAAGGTATTTTTTGGCACCTATCAATTCACCTGTGGTGACTAAAAATTGCAGTATTCACATTTAAGTGCAAGGTGCCTCAATGAACAAAGCTGTAGTGCACCAAAGTCAAACACGTATCTGAAAATTTATTCGGATATTACAAGGTATTTTTGGCACCTATCAACCTGTGCTGACTTGCTGGATTCTAATTTAAGTACAAGGTGGATATATCAACAAAGGTGGAATGGGCAAAATTGAAAATGAACACCTATCTGAAATGTATACTGATAATAAAAGTGGAGTTTTGCACCTAACAAAGAGACCTGCAGTTACTAGAAAAGATGTGTATCCTATAAGTTCAGGCTGCCCAATATCCAGGAAATATTTCAATAGAAAACTGTTAATAAAGCTATTGCAATGTCTACACTAAGTCTTGGTGAACTTTATCCAGTATTCTTTATAGAGCTTGTCTGTGTTCGCCCGCGGGGGCCCCCCCTCCGCTCCCCTCCGTGACTTTACAGCAGTAGATGCTCCTTTAAAATTCTCTACCTAACTATATAAAATCTTCCAATCTCTAATCTAACTAAATTGTAAGGATCACAGCTAATAGTAGAGGTTTCTCTGTGAAGCAGAGCGCACGTCCTTCTGCTCTGAGACGCTGAGAGACACTGAGGCTGAACAGGAAACGCTGTTCTATGTAAAATGAGGTCATGTGATTTTTTCCAGCCAATCGCAACCATACACATCCCAGTCATGACGTCGCACACACATCTCACCCTGCTCTATTCTGTAATCTGATTTGCTGGCCGCCAAAATTACAGGAAGCGCCGAAAAAGGCGCGATCTTAATAGATGATGCACAGATTTTAACCTACATTATCGCATGATCTAAAAAATCCGATAACCATAAAAACTGTGCCGATTTCAACTTTGTCGATAATAATCGCTCAACACTAGTGTACACTGCTGGAATCCAATGGCAGGGCTAGGTACAAACACAGGGAGGCAGGTGGATAGCGAGGTCCCAAGAAGGTAATGGGTTGCTGCTTGGTCAGAAGTGCAGAGGCTAAGCGGTGGAGTGACAGCAGGGTTAACTGCAATAAAGAGGAACAATGCTGGACGGCAAGTTCCCAGGTGAGAGGACTGTAAAGCAGGAGCTAAGCACAATACTCAAGCAGTGAACTATAGGCTTGAGGAGTTTATATAGGAACCAGGAAACAGGAAACAAGATGGCAACCAGATGAGACACAATCCACCATCTTAACTGAGGGCAAACTTAAGGGCAAACACAGTAAGTTCCAACGTATAGCAGGAGATTCCTGACAGCCACCTTGTACTTAAATTTGAATACAGAAATTTTGTGGTAACTGCTGTTGTATTTCATTGGTGCAAAAACCACCGTTTGTTATCCATATAACATTTAAATAGCTGTATTGCACTTTGGTGCAGCCCAGTTTTGTTCAAAGAGCCACCTTGTACTTAAATTTGAATACAGAAATTTTGTGGTAACTGCTGTTGTATTTCATTGGTGCAAAACACACCTTTTCTTATCCGTATAACTCATAGTTGCCAACTTTCGAAAATGAAAAAGTAGGAGAATTCAGTGGGCGGCGCATGGACACGCCCATCTTGTTGGTATGCCACGCCCCTTCAAAAAAGCCACACCCCACTCCACCTAACTGCATAACGGCTTTAGAAGAAAGCCAGGTAGATGCCCTTATAGCCAGGTAGTGGCCCCCATAACCAGGTACTGCCCCTTACAGGCCGGTAGATGCCCCCTTGTAGCCACGTAGATGCCCCTCTGTAGCCAGGTAGAGCCAAATTTGTAGCCAGGTAGATGCCCCCCTTTGTTAGCCAGGTAGGTGCCCCCCATTGTTAGCCAGGTAGGTGCCCCCATTGTTAGCCAGGTAGGTGCCCCATTGTTTGCCAGGTAGGTGCCCCATTGTTTGCCAGGTAGATGTCCCCATCTGTTTGCCAGGTAGATGTCCCCTTGTTAGCCAGGTAGATGTCCCCTCTGTTAGCCAGGTAGAGTCCCTCTGTTAGCCCTGTAGACGTCCCCTCTGTTAGCCAGGTAGAGGTCCCAGCTGTTAGCCAGGTAGTGCCCCTCTGTTAGCCAGGTAGTGCCCCCTCTGTTAGCCAGGTAGTGCCCCATCTGTTAGCCAGGTAGTGCCCCCATCTGTTAGCCAGGTAGTGCCCCCATTGTTGCGAGGTAGTGCCCCCTCTGTTGCCAGGTAGTGCCCCATTGTTGCCAGGTAGTGCCCCTCTGTTGCCAGGTAGTTGCCCTCTCTGTTAGCCAGGTAGAGCCCCTAAAGCTAATAATAATTAAATAATAAAATCCACTTACCTTACCAGGCTCCTGCAGCGCGTGCCGCTCCCGACCGATCCTTCAGCGGCGCAGGGGGAAGTGAGGAGCAGCCGCGCGTCACTCCCCTGCAGCCGCGCGTCACTTCCCCCTGCGCCATTGACCTGTATGTACGGCGCACACACGGGCCGTACATACAGGGAGAGGAGAGAGGAGGGGAGCGATCCCTCCTGCCTCTCCCCGCACAGTGAGACCGCGGGCGGGTGAGCGGCCGCTGCGCCGCTGCACCCGCCTGTAGGAGCGGTCCCCCGGCGCAAGAGTAGCGCACCAGCGCTACTCTTGCGCCGCGGTAATTTAAAGGACCCCCGCCGCCTGCAGGCGGCGGGAGGAATGCCAACTCCCCCGGGAGGGTGGGAGGGGACCCCAAATAGCGGGACCCCCCCGCCAAAAACGGGAGAGTTGGCATGTATGGTATAACTTTTAAATAGCTGTATTTCACTTTGGTGCGGCCCAGTTTTGTTCAAAGAGCCCCTGTCACGATACTGGTGTATACTGCTGGAATCCAATGGCAGGGCTAGTTACAAACACAGGGAGGCCGGTGGATAGCGAGGTCCCAGGAAGGTAATGGGTTGCTGCTTGGTCAGAAGTGCAGAGGTTAAGCGGTGGAGTGACAGCAGGCAATAGGTTAGCACAGGGTTAACTGCAATAAAGATGAACAAGGCTGGACGGCAAGTTCCCAGGCGAGAGGACTGTAAAGCAGGAGCCAAGCACAATACTCAAGCAGTGAACTATAGGCTTGAGGAGTTTATATAGGAACCAGGAACAGGAAACAAGATGGCAACCAGATGAGACACAATATACCATCTTAACTGAGGGCAAATTTAAAGGGAAACACAGAAATTTTGAAAATTTAAGCAGGATTTTCCTGACCCCACCTTGTATTTAAAAATTTGAATCAAAAATTTTTGGGGTAACTGCTGTTGTATTTCTTTGGGTGCAAACCCACCTTTTCTTATCCGTATAACTTTTAAATAGCTGTTTTGACTTTGTTTGCCCCAGTTTTGTTCAAAGAGCACCTTGTACTTAAAATTTAAATCAAAAATGTTGTGGTAACTGGTTGTATTTCTTTGGTAAAAATCCCCCTTTTTTTTCCCGTATAACTTTTTAAAATGCTGTTTTGCATTTTTTGGGTTCGCCCCAGTTATTTTCAAAAGCCCCCTTGTATTTAAAATTTGGATACAGAAATTTTGTAGTTACTGTTGGTGTTTTCATTGGTGCAAAACCGCTTTTTTTTACGTAAAATTTTAAAATAGTTTTATTGCACGCGGTGCGGCCCTAGTTTTTTAAAAATAGCCAGTTGTAGCAATTTGATAAAAATTTTTTCACCCGTGAAACTTCTAATAGTTTTATTGGCTCAGTGAATTGTTGGCGCGATAGCGCATTGTATGATATTTTGTTTGAAAATATCAATTTCCCTAGCCCTACGGGGGCAGTTGTAAATCCTGGGAAAAGGGGAAGAACACTTTTGATTTTTTACGGTTCTTCAACCAAACCATTTCACAGGTATTGCGTAAAACTTTTCCCGTTTCAAATCTTTTTGGCTGTGGGAAAATTAGAGGATTTAAGAAAAGCTGGATTTCCGTCTTTCAACAAGAACTGTCAAAAATTTTTTTCATCCTTTTTAAATTTTTATCTTCTGAACATGGAGCAAATGAGTGGTAAGCGAGCAAAGGGGGTTAGGACTGGAGGTAAAAGACGAGAGAAGGGCCCTTCCAGTGTGGCGACAACACCAAACCACGGATGTCGGTTGAGGAGCACCAGGCCTTTTGTCAAGCTGGTCGGGCCCCCTGTAATTCTTTAACGAACAGCGTCCCCAACTGTTCTTCAGTGGTTAATGCAACCTGCATCCAGCAGTTTTACTTCCTCGCCCCCCATCACAGCCACAAATGTCGTCTCATTAGTCACACATCCCAGCACCCGTCCAACAGAAACCCAATGTAATCGTTCCCCCACTGTGGATAACCCCATTTCTAAGACTCTTTGATGACAAAATGCGGTTGGGTCAAAAGGGCTTTTAAAAGAAAGGGCCCAAAAGGATAATTTTCTTGTTACGCCCAGTTATGATGATAGAGGAGGAGAAGGAAAACCAGTCAAGGGCAAAAATCCCGGTGGTCGGCAACCCCTTTGCAGTCCCTGTTGCTTGAGCCCGCACCCCATGATGCAGAATGTCGGACGAGGAAGTAAATCTGTGTAGATGTGATGATGACTACTTGCAGATCCAACGTGGTCTTTTCAGAAAATTTGCTTGAAAGCGTTCATCACGGGATGAGGAGGAAGACTGGGGGTAGTGTCAGTACGGCTCCCACCTCACAAAGGGAGGGGGCGGCGCACAAGTCTGATGAGATTTTCCGCCGCCCCTTGGGGAACACCACTCCTCGCTTTGCCATGAAAAGGTCCAGGCCTCTCAAGGGGGCCTTTTCGAGAAAGCCCCTGATTACCCAGCGATGTCATTGCGCCTTTGCCGTAAACATCGTAGGGGCAAAATCTTAGATTTTCACCACCATGTTTACAGCAGCGAAGTGGTTGAAATGGAGGAAGTTTGGGCCCCAAAATGGGCCACATGATCCCCGGGTTTTCAACCCACTGTCACCCCCCTCTGCTCCGCCTCCCCCTCCTCCTCCGCCACCACCAAGGTTTCCTCGACTTTTGGGCCCTTTGGGAAAAATTGTTCCCTTTTGTTGGTGGAACAGATGGGTTCCGCCACGTCATCCCCCTTGCCGGGCCCCCAATACCGAGCGAGCAGGCATTTCTTTTCCAAAAAGCCATCCTTCCCCGGGCCACCCTTTTCATCAAAAATTTCAAGCGCATTTTTGCATTGTTTGGCAAAGCCCTTTCCCCACATGAATATAACCCGGGCCAAGGCCGCTATATTTTGGGACATAGGGGTCCTGGTGGATGTCTTCGTGGTGACGGTGGTTTCCGGGTGGGGCGCCGTCTTCAAAACCGCAGGAGGGTGCAGGGTTTTTTCCCCCCAAGGTCCTCGGGTGGCCAGTCCCCAGAGAAACCCCGGGTTTTAAATTAATCTGTCTTGGGACCTCAAACAAGGTCGGAGTGTGGAGCCTTCGAAAACGAGACTGAGCGGGGGCTGGGTGCCAAAAATTGTCCCGGGAAAGGTGGTGTGCGAAAAGGGGGAAATTTGCGGGCGGCCCTAAGATCGGTAGGCGGGAGCACACCCCTTTGCCGGGCACAGTCATAAACCCTTTGTGTCCAAAATTTTAAAGTGCTCCCGGGGTTGGACTGCCTGCTGGGGAAAGGGTCGAGGTCTAGTCACCTTCCGTTTTGCACCCCCCTCTCCCCCTGGCTTTTTGCAGAGCAGCTCGGCCTTACCTCACCCCCACATCTCCACGATTGTGGCAGCGGGGGGCAATGCCATTATGCTAGGAAGGACACATGGCTGAAACGCAGTGGGCCCTGGGGGGGTTGTCCACCGAGATGGAGGAAGGAAAGGGGGCTCTGACCATCTTGCCAGTTTGAAGAAGCCACCAAAATGGTCAGTGCAGAAATCCCTTGTCAGCATGAGCATTGTGGGATCTTAGTTCTGGGAAAGAGTTGGCATCTGAAACTCAGGGCCCCCCACAGGAGGAGGTAGGACACAGATGGGACATGGCCTTTTTCCGTGAATCCACAAGGCCCGACAGTTCTCAATTTTATCGGTCTTATTAGGCAGTGGGTTTTGGGGCCAAGGGGGCAAGGCGGGCCCCAGCTTCAAGGGCATCATCTGAGGGAAGTCAGGGGGGGTTGAAAAAGTGCGGGGGAAGCGGAGGAGGAGGAGGTATTTTGGGCCCGATTTAAAATGTCCCGCTTGGGAAAAAGGGGTTGGGACGAATTTAGGGGAGGAGGGAAAAGAGGGAAAATCAGTTTGTAGTGCCCCCCGACCCCAAGGCTTGGGAAATAAGGCTCCATCCCTCAAGGTGCTTGTATGCTCTATTTCCCCCAACATGATCCTGCATTAAGGCCATCAAACTAACAAAAGTTACTGGGGGGCCACCTTCTCGATCCCGGTACAAAGCGAAATCAGCACTTTCCCTTTCCCCCCCCCCAAAGGAGATAAAATGAGGGAAATTTGGGGACTGCTGATTGATCAACTGGAAAATCTGTTGCATCTGCTTCACATTTTTCAAAAATCACGGTGGAAAACGTCCCCAAAAAAAGCCCGCGTAGGTGCCAAGCAGCAGCAGCAGGCATTGTGGCAGAAGCTAAGGGGGACCTTTGGCAATCTTTATTTCCCCTCACCCAAAGCAGTAATGCACGGCAACATACAAAACCAGAACCGGTTAAGGTCTGGTGCCCAAAATATTGGTCTCAACACCCCAAGTTTTTTTATGTTTCCCGACCCCAATTTATTCTGGTTTTCCAAATGGGTGAATCCCCAGCTGTTCGCCACCCATAGAGGGGTTTCCTGCCCCGCCAGCGTCAAACTAGGGGACCCTTTACCGCTGGAGGGGTCATTACAGCAAAGCATCGGGTTTTACGATAATGTGGATGGTTTGACTTTAGCAAGTAATGCTGGTCCTGATGATGTTGTGGCCCCCAATTTTCCAGGGCCCGTTATTCCCGGGCTATTTACATTCCTTATCAATAGAAATGTTCCTCTTGAAAAATTTTTTTTTTAAAAAGATAATTTCTTACTACAAATTTTTTTCTTAGTTCCCCAAAGTTCATTTTGCTGTTTTGCAGTGGAAATGTAAAGCACCCCAAGGTTTTATGAAAAAAAAAACAATTTCATTTACTACTTTTTCTTTGAATTTTTTTACTTGTAATGGTTTTGGGGGCTTGGTTGGGTACGCTTTAAACTGGTCCTTTTTTAACGAAATGTGGTTTAAGTGGCATTTTTCCCCACAATTTTATCAGTGCTGAAAGTATTTTTTTTAATTTTTTGGGGCATGTGCTTTAAAAGCGCAATACTAAGGGCCTATTCTAAAAAAATGTGGTTTTTAACAGACATTTGTTTTCAAATTGTAAGAGTGGGTCAAGGGTCAGTTTGAATTTTTGGGGACATGTTCTGTGAAATGACATACTCGGTCTTTCTAAAAAATTGG
Source organism: Phyllomedusa bahiana (assembly GCA_025379985.1). Classification (NCBI taxonomy): domain Eukaryota; kingdom Metazoa; phylum Chordata; class Amphibia; order Anura; family Hylidae; genus Phyllomedusa; species Phyllomedusa bahiana. Next base: position 95,786 of record JAODAL010005739.1, on the reverse strand, counting down.
TTTCTAACAACATTTGTTCATAATTGTTTAAAAGTGGTCAAGGGTGATGATACTTCAAAAACAAATAGGTAGGGCACTGTTAATGGGGCCATATTGCAAAATGATTTTTTTTTGCAAAATCTTTAACATAGCTACAATCCCTGTAGTGAGAACCCCTTTAATACAAATTAAAAAAAAAAAAAGAAACAGAGGGGTGGGATTTTCCCTCCTAAAAAGATGGGTTGAAAGATCCCCCTTTTTTCCGGCACTTTTTTAAAACTGTTGGTCAGAAGGTTTAAGGGGGTTTTGCTGGTTCCGGACGGGATAGTCAATGTCGTTCAAGTAAAATGATGGTTTTAAAACTACTGCCCTTTAGGCACTTTTTAATTTTTGGGCATGAGGTTTAAGGGTCATGCTGTGGTACAAGACAGGGAAGTGAATATCTGAGTTTTTTTCTGGACTCTTGTTGCTAATTGGTTGCCTAAGAGGGAGATGTATCCTTTACTGTTTTGGATGTTAAATTCCGCTTTCCTCCCTGTTTGGGTGTAAGAAAAGAAGGTGTTTGTTCCTCTCCTTTGCTTTAATGGTCCATCGGGGATAATCTTTATCGATACGGGTATCAGCATGTAATTTTAAGATATCGACTATGCCGATGAGATAGTTGACCAATGTATCACTGATTTTGGGGGGCCTTTGTTCGCTACTGCAAGTGGAAAGCTTAAAGAACATTATTTTGGATACGCGCAACAGAAGGTAAATCCGTCACACAGCTTCAAAGGTGGAAAAATACTTGTACACAAAGGGATTTTTTCACTGTATCACAGAATAAAGGAAAAACCCGTTTTTATGAAAAATAAATTTTAAAAAGAAATGTTTCCTTAAAGATATATAAAATATTTTAAATGTAAGTCTTAACCAAATATCAGTAGGGATTTAGGGTATTGTTTTCGAAACTTTATAATTAAATGTGACATGGATGTTTGAAGGAAAAACATTTTTTTTTGCTATATTTTATGTTTTATATTCTGTTTGTACCTTTTATTGAACATTGTATATGGTGCTAAATGTGCTAGTAGTGATATAATATATGCTATCCCTAAATGAAATGAGGTTAATGATGTAATTTAGTATATAAAGGAACCAGAAGAAGCTTATTTGGGTGCAACTCTGGGGTGGCGAGAAAAACCTTGATTATTTCAGTGGGGAAAGTCATGTTTTTTAATATGCAACCTTTGTGAGTAATTTTAAATTTTTGTTCTCCTTTTTGGAACCCAAAAGGCGGCCCATTTTTTTTTTTCTAAATTTCCCCCGAAACAACCTTAAAGTTGGGCCAGATGGTTTTTAGGCCCCTAAAAAAATAGACATTGGGGTTAAGGGTTTGGTGTAGGACAGAAAAACAGATAACAACTGTTGCAGCACTAGGGTGGACTTCGATTAATGTTTTATTTCTTTATTCTAGACTTTGGATCGGTCCTTTTTCACCAATTTTGCGCTGGTTTTTTGTTTTTGGATTGAGCTGTTGGACAGAACATACTTACCTTTATTTACTTGTGCCTGCATGTTTAAAGAGAAAACCCGATAAGTTTTTGCCCCCCCCTGAGGACCACAAGCTAGTATAGACTGCTGTTTTTCCCGCCTGTGTCCCCTTTTTATGAAGTGCTGTATTTTCGGTATTTTTAAAGCTCAAATCTGCAGTTTTCAGCCCCGAAGGTCATTCAAGAGCCCTTTGGTTCATTTTTTCAAACCGGCCAAAAGAGGCTAGCCCCCCCACCCAATGATAAATATTACTTTGAAAAGGGGAAAAAAAGTAAAAACTGTCGTAGGCGGAGCCCTTTGGTGGGGGGACTTTAAAACCTGCTCATGAATAAGATTTTTAGGGGTAAATGCTTAAAACTTGCCTCTTTCAGAAATAAAGGGGACAGGCTGGGAACGCAGGTCTGACAAGCTTGGTGCCTCAAAGGGAGGCACAACCTATGTGACAGGTTCCCTTTAAAGCTAAACATTTAGAAAGGATTATATTTGCAAAATCAACCAGTGAAGCTACAACAAGTATTAGTTTAGCCCCAGCCTTAACATCAAAATCAAAATCTCTCTTAGGGTCACATGTATGAAAACTGTCTAATTCTAAAACTTACTTTGTTGCCCATAGCAACCAATCAGAGCACCCCTCTCATTGTTTGCTATGGGCAACAATGTATATTTTAGACCTAGACAGTTTTCATACATGTGGCACTTAGTGCTTTCTAGTGAGAGGACCGTAAAAATAGCCTCTTACATTTCAGTTTGTTGGTTCTTTATGAGTTTTCTGGGAGGTTAAGGCATGTGAAATTTTCAGGTTTTGAGTAGAAGGCAAAAAAATTCAAAGTAGAGACTTTTACTAAAATGTATCTATGTGAATGACAGAAGCTTGGGTGGATAAGCTAAATTGTTTCCGTGTTTAGTTGTAGATGCTGTTTGAGACTTCTGATCATTTTCTATTTCAGCTTCTACAATGAGTGTGGGAATAAACTACTTAATTCAATCACATTCTCTCCAAATTTAATCATTACAACACTGCCCTCAGGTGGACATTTAATATATCTGCTAATGTACAGTATATAATTCTTACGTAGGAAATTGTTTTTATTAGCAAGAAGAATGGTAGAATGCACCTATTTTTCTCTCTGCAGCACAGCATAAAATATGCAAAAGGTGAGTTTTTCCAAAACATGCGAAGAAGGTTGTAGAAACCCTACTGACTTGCATTTAGATTGTAATGTTGGCTGCATTGATGTGGATATTGGCATGTAATATTTGCCAAGAGTGTATGCATTGTAATGCCTTGCTTAGCCCTCGGCTGCCATCTTGGACCATCCATGGGATAAATCAGCTTGCTTTAGCGGGATCACCACTCTTCTGGACGGTGGTTATGGCAAATGGTACAGAACTCGGACCACACAGTATATTTTTATGACTGGCCTCAGTCAGCTTTATTCAGGCACAGGAAAAACAAACAGGATACAGAAATAAACAAAATAAATTAAACCCTGACCATTCAGCCCCTAACTAGACCTTAGAAACTCCCTTTCTAACCGTGGACTTGACCTACTGCCAGCGCAACAAAACTTTTTCAGCTCCTGGCAGAAGACCACACCCCCTAATCACCTGTAGCACCAGGATTTTTGCAGGCCTCCAGGGTCCTTGCAAAAGCCTGTCCTGGAAAACGTGGCCGACTCCCAATAATAGCCAACCCGGAAATGGCTGAAAACAGCGACACTACTATATCCGGCTGCCAACCGCATATTGTGGCTAACGACATACATAAATGACTCTACCCCCACCAAGGCCAGGTAACCTTGGTGATGTTTTGCTTGCAGTTATTCTGCTTTGCTCCACCTAGTGGCAGAAACATGCAACTGCCTGAGGTCACTTTGCCTCACCTTTGACAAAGGCTGCAGGTCTTTCTCATCATGCACCTCCCTTCAGGGTCAAAGCTCCTACTTCAGGAAACCTTCTCACCCTGTTTTTGGTGCTCTGGTTTTCTCTGGGGAAGCACCCCACTTCCTTCAGGAAATACCCTCTTCCCCCACCTGTTCTCTAGCACCGGAGAAATAAGGGTAATTTCTTGCTGGACAGCACCAGAGTCATCTATACACACCATATTTACCACCTTCTCCCTTGTACCTGTTGTTATAGGCAGCAGCTCCTCCAGGGGCATTGCTAGGCAGTATTGTTCGGGGCACAAGCCCTGAATAAACCTGCCTGTGCCCCTAACCTCAGATCGTCGGCAGCTGCTGTGTGCCTGCAGAGCCGACGATCTGTTTAGCTGGTTGTGCGTGCTCTGGATGCACATCCAGCTCAGGGGTGTACATAAGAGCCTGCAGGGAGGCAGGGCGACTGCCTGGGGTGTTGGGTGCTCAGGAGGGGGGAGGCGCCGGCTGCTCACTCACTGAAGTTCCTAACTCTGTGCGCCGCAGCCAAGTTCAGCACAAGAGTCGGGAAGTTCAGCCTCACAAAGCGAGTGCTCGGCTCCGCCCCCCTGCTGTGCTCGGCTCTGCCCCCTGCCGTGCTCCCGGGTCCCACACCATCTCCTGTCTGCATCTACAGTGATTTTGTTATGGTGTCAGCAACAGCTCCCACAGGTGCCCGTATCATGAAGGGTCTCAAGTGAGTGAGTAGCCTCACTGTAGAGACCAATGCTAGGTAGTATAATAGGAGTGAAACAACATGAATGTGAACTGAATGGATATATGTGTGTGCATGTGTATATGTGTGTGCATGTGTATATGTGTGTGCATGTGTATATGTGTGTGCATGTGTATATGTGTGTGTATGTGTATATGTGTGTGTATGTGTGTATATGTGTGTGTATGTGTATATGTGTGTGTATATGTGTGTATGTGTATACTTGTGTGTGTATGTGTATACTTGTATGTGTATACGTGTGTGTGTGCATGTGTATACTTGTGTATATACGTGTGTATGTGTATACGTGTGTATATATATGTGTATACTTGTGTGTGTCTATACATATGTATACGTGTGTGTGTGTATACGTGTGTATACGTGTGTATACATGTGTATACGTGTGTATACATGTGTGTGTATGTGTATACGTGTGTATACATGTGTATGTGTGTGTGTGTGTATGTGTAGACGTGTGTGTATGTGTTTACATCATGATTAAGGAGATGGCTCTGAAACGCGTCGATGTGTTTTTTATGCTCTGAATGATACTATTGATTTTTATGGATTAACAATAAAGATTTTTACTTTTATGGACTATTTGGATTGAAGCTGGTTCTACTTGTTTCTGCATTGACACTTCAAGGCTGCTTCCTACCTCTCCGTGCTTCTCCTATGTTTGGTCCGCAATGGTGAGCTGACACACCTGTGCAACATTTGTCTATGTGTATACGTGTGTATACATGTGTATGTGTGTGTATGTGTGTATACATATGTATGTGTGTACATGTAAATGTGTATGTACACAAATATCCACAATATCGCCTCATTCACGTCACTAAAACATAATCCTGCCTGTAGTGTCCCTTATACATGTAAACTACAACCGGATGAATTATATTTGAATATAATTTTTTTTAGACCTGTCAGGGTTTTGTATGTTTTTAGCTGCCGCAGCCAGTTTTCACAGGGCGTAATTGCAGGGTGCATTTTGCGGCGTATTTGCACTTCATTACACCCAATAATGCGCCCCACAATTATGGTAATTCATAGCTCTCATAGAGAACTATGAATTCCGTCTGTCTCCTCGGGCATACAATTCGTATCGTATCGTACACTGGGGGAAAGAAGGGACAGGTCACTTTGTGGCGCTTACGCACCGCTGATGATTGTAGTGAATGGAGCCGGCCCCCCTGAACCGCGCACACTTCCAAAACGCACAGCGTATTGAGGCGTGTAGAGTACATGCGGCAGTACACCATGTGAACATTCCTAAGGGTATGTTTACACAGTGTGTAGTGGCCCGTACCTGTGCGCACTGCTATATGTCTGCTGTTGGAAGTACACGCTCTCCAGCACGTAATTTCACCAGCGCTCTGGCCACCTCCCATCCACTTTCACTTTTCCTCCTGTGGCATGTCACTTATTTTTATGGGTGGGTTCTGTGTGCCAGGGACAACCAGTAACTAGAGCCATCACCACTATGATTTTACCGTATTTGCGGAGTGCACTTTGGGCACATTACAGCACAGTTATGCCCCACAAATACACTATGTATGTTCACACCAAGTAATGTCGGTCTGTACTTTGGCGCGTAATTGCGCTTCAATACGTCCGACATACGGGCCGACATTATGGTAATTCCCTTCACTGGCTTCCCATTGCCCAGCGAATCCAGTTCAAGCTAGCAACCTTGACCTACATGGCTCTCCATAACCTCTCCCCTCCATATATCTCTGCCTTAATCTCTAAATACCTTCCCTCACGCAACCTCCGCTCGTCACAGGACCTTCTCCTCTGCTCTCCTCTTATCACCTCCTCACATAACCATCTCCAAGACTTCTCTCGTGCTTCCCCCACACTTTGGAACTCACTGCCTCAACACCTCAGACTCTCCCCCTCTCTCACTAGCGTCAAACGTAACCTGAAAACCTACCTCTTCAAGATCGCCTATAACCAACATTAACCGTGTTGCACTGCTCCGCCCCACAAACATGTCTGCCCCTCACCTTCTGTCTCTTTACCCCTTCCCTGTAGATTGTAAGCCCTCACAGGCAGGGACCTCTCTCCCTCTGTACCAGTTGTTCGTCACTTTGTAATTGTTTGACCAATGTTATTTATGTACCCGCCTGAAATGTACAGCACCCTGGAATCAAGGGCGCTCCAAAATAAATGATAATAATAATAATTACCTGTTCTGGGGAGAATATCAGAGGGATGCGCTGGCCACAGTTTTTTCTCTGTAAAAATACATGCCGCAGTTCACAATGGGGCGTGAAAAATGCCGTGTGAACGCAGCCCTACTGAGCAAAACGTTACACAAAGGGCCTGGGCTCAGATGTTTTAGGACCCTAGCAACGCCCCTGAGCTCCTCATCACAAGGCCTCTGGTCCTCACTGACCTACTCCTCACACTCGATATAAGTGACCCAAACCATGCATGCCTCTCATTAGTACCTGAGCAAACCTTCTTTCTTTGCTGGGTCTAGCAGCTCACTTTTTCTGTCACTACCATCACTACAGCCTTTGTGACCATTGCAGTAAAACTACTGGAAATACAGTGAGCATTGGAGCAAGTGAACTCAGGTGGACTACAGGTCACATCACAACAGTTCTCTTCACCCTCTGCAGTGCCACAATTGATCACCATCACACATGGTCTCTAGGGGCACGTGTAAAAAAGATACCACTCACCTAGGATATTAGATGTGATATATTCGTGGGGAAGGTGCACAGACAGTTTCCAGGAAACTGATACGTAGTCAAGCTTCTTGTTCAAATCCAGCACCATGATGAAGAATTATATTAAAACTGTAGCATTTATTAGATTCCAATTAAAATGTGATGTCCACAAAAATTCAACATGAAATCCATAGTTAGCAGACGCGTCTCGAGAGACAACCTCTCTTTGTCATTGGTGATACATATCGGCAATCCGCAATGTCTGAGAGGTTTTAGTTTAGCCACTAACTAGACCTTAGACACTCCTTCTCTAATCGTGGACTTAGCCTACTGACAGCGCCACAGACACTTTTTCCAGCCACAGCTATATTCAGCTTCCTGAAGGCAGCCACCTGCTTCCCTCAAGCCTGGGGTAAGAGCCCTCAGTTCTTCTTCTGCTCAAGCTCCTGGCAGCAAACCACACCCCCTAATCACCTGTAGCACCAGGCTTTTTATAGGCCTCCAGGGACCATACAAAAGCCTGTCCTGGAACATGGGGAGTAGGCAACCACCCAACACATGGCCCACTCCCGATAAGAGCCGTCCCAGGAATGGCTGAAAACAGCCACACGACTGTAACCAGCTGTCCCCCAGTTACTATGGCTGACAGCATACATAAATGGCTCTGACCCCTCTGAGGCTAGGTAACCTTGGTGACATTTTGCTTGCAGTTATCCTGTTTTGCTCCACCTAGTGGCAGAAACATAAGGTCGCTATGCCACAAAATGTTGTCTAAAAGTACAAAGAAGATGAGCATTTACCCCACAGAGCCTCTGTTATTGCCCCCAATAATACATAATTTGTAAGGCTAGGTTGACACTGCATTGTTTTTTCCACTGGCACCATCTCCATTGCATGACAGGCACCAACAGCGCCTAGTGGACCCAACTGACCAGGGCCACCGTTAAGACAGTACTGCTGGTCCTGCAGTATGGGGCCTAACCACACTGTGAAACAAGGGGGAAAGACTTCGGCTGCTGGCATCTACTGCCTATTTTTTTAACGGAATGCACACCCTTGCAGATGCATCAGTTGTATGGGTCACTGAAATTTCTGACGGCGGTCCTGCAATTACCTATAATAAGGGCGGCAGGTTTCCATCATGGTTCTGAATGGCCTTACCAGAGATAAAGTGGGGAAAAAACCTCTAGTTTTTACATGATTTTACACTAAACACCATCTACCACCATTTACACCAGCACCCTAGTAGTGATTCAGCTGAAGAGTTGTGGAAAGAAAATGTGTACATCCTATATATTTCAGTTGGGGTGCATGATTTCTATATGTTTTTAATCTTCCCTGCAGTGGACCCAAGATGTTAAATTAATATGAATTACAGTGTACACCTGCCTATTGTAACATATATAGAGTAGAGCATTTAACATATGACTGACACCTAAGGGTGCTTTCACACAGTGCATTTTTGGTGTGTTTTTTTTTATGCCTCTTTTATTCTGAAATGCACGCATTAATTACTGTGCATTTCTGGAAAAAAACGCACCAACAACATAAACCAACAACACACCATGTGAAAGCATCAAAAGAAAAATGAAACACAGAAATAACAGACTTGAGTTACTACAAACATGAAACCATACTGTAACAGGAAATATAGGGAGAAATGTACAATTTATGAGCAGGTACATTATACGTGATATGACAGACGAATACAATAGATACAGTATGTCATAGATTTATTTTTACTAAAGATTTTCTTTAGCTGGCTTTTTGGAAAGAGGATTTATGAGGATTTAAAGGGGTTTTGCCAGATTTAAAGGGGTATCTGCTAAGAAGCAAATGTAAACAAAACAATGCTGAGCTGAGAGAGAGAGACACACACAGCCAGAGCACAGAGCCGTGCATAAGGGATTGTGTGAAATGTTCTCTCAAATAATCAAACTAAAAACTAGTGGTTTTTGTATTCAAAAACAAACAGCTTTCTCCACAGCCTCTTGAAAGCTCCTTCATGTTCCCTGTCATCAGATAAAGCAGGGATCTACTCAGATAATCACACTACAACTAGTGGATTCTGTATACAACAGACAACATATTTCTAGCCGGTGCCTTGAAAGCTTCTTCAGCTCCCTCTCATCAGATAAGAAGGGTGCTCCGCGCAAGCCCGGCCCGCAGCTCTTGTCACTCTGCCTGGTCGTATCTAATGCAAGCTTTTAAGTAACTAAGGGCAGGTAAGGCAGCCTGTAGCTCTCAGGCTTCACTTTTTGTAATCACATATATCTAGAAAAGTGATTAAATACCCATTTTGGAGGATCCCACGTCAACATTACATCGTGACAAAACCCCTTTAAGGATAGGATATGTTTTAAGGTAACAAGCTGTTCTGTCTCTCACAGTTATTTCATTTCTATGCAATTTTAGTCTGTCTAAATTTTTTTGTTTCTAGGAAGAGCTCAAATGTAATGCTACATATTTATAGACACTGTAAAATGGGAATCAGTAGCAATTTTGGTGGTTGCAATTCTCAGTAGAGGCACAAAAGATAAATGTTACTGGTAATACAACAATAATATAGATATAACAATATTTAGCCATTCACAATATTTCCAGGTCTGTGTTACTATTCCTCGTCTGGGAACTGCTTGCAAATTCCTGCCTTCTTTGTGGTGACTACTTCCTTCTACATATCTCTTAATGGATCCCACAGGACGGTCACAGATTCCAGGGGCTGTCCTGCAGTCCCAGGCAGTTAAAGGTATCTTCTGGGAATCCAGGACAGATGCCATGGATCTCTGGATCGCTGCAATGTTTTTAACTGTTTGTGCATCCTTGGTACATGCAAACAGTTAAAAAACAATGATGGAGCAGGGAGCCATTGGCTATATCCTGAAAAAGGCGGCATGATGATGTCACAGCAGAGGTAAGTTTTATTTTTTAATGTAACTAATGTGGTCACTTTTACAGATGAGGAGGGTCGTACCGACCTCGACCTTGTCTGCCTATCTGGGGCCTTACCTACCTACTTGATGACTTGCCTGTCTACCTATCCTCATCTATCATACACCTCCATAACTACCACTGGCATAAAATGGTTAAAAAAAAAAACACAGAAAAAAAATCAATAAATGCTTAACCTAAATAAACACCCCAAGCAACATCCATCATTGACTATTTTATTAAAGAAATCCAGTACTGAGCCAACATAGTCTAAAGGGGAGACATGTAGAAAAATAGAGATACTACAAAAGACATAACAGTACTAAATTCCATCCCCTGCACTCCCAAATGTCATGCCTGCAGCTGATCTAGAGTATGCAGAGGACAGGTAGCACCACACAATATGATACTGCACAATCTCCAAAGGAGTCAATCCTCTGCCTGAGAGCTGTCCACTCTACCCTCTCTCCCAAGCGTACCCCTTACCATTTTGTTATGTGACCTAGTGCCAACAAGCAATGCAACCCCAACTTATGAGCCCATAAACCACCCCCCACCTCCACTTAGTCTCATGTTAGGGGTTTGTACAGAGGTTGGAAATAGATAGTATGGTGCTGGAAAAGTGATGATTCTAAGATATTTGTATGGAAAATTCTGCAGAGATGAGTCATATGCAGGAGAAGAGAATGCAAACAACTGATCAGAGGAGACATCACCAGAGAATAACAGGATGTAGAGTTGAAACTAGAAGTTTATAAAAAGACATATAAGCATGTTTTTCTCACTATCTGACATGAAATCAGAAGAAACCTTACCCAATTTTAGGGTCCCATTAGGAACCAAAATTATTTATATTGGCCAATTCCAGACTAATAAGACAGAGAGAATTTTAAGGCATTTTCATACTTCCTGCAAAGTCCAAAAGTTTAACATTTAAAAAACATTTTCATTAGTATTTGGTGGCATTGCCCTAAACAGTTATGACTTGTGCAAACATTTTGGATATCCTTCCCACAAGCTTTTTCACAATATTTTGATAGGAATTTTGGCCCTTCCTCCGACAGCACTGGTGTAACTGAGCCATGTTTGTAGGTGGCCTTGTCAAAAATTTTGCTGTTGCCTAAATTTTTATACATTTCCAGAGCTCTTCCATTTATTATTCTGACCTCTCTGCTTAAAAAATTACAAGCATTGCTATTGAAATCTATATAGGGGTCTAAGAAGCAGAGGCTTTAGAAAAAATACCTATATAACTGTAAGGCATATGGCATAAGGTGAAATGGGCAGCAGCACAATGACGTAAGCTCATCGCGCCGCTGCCTCTCCTCGGCGCACAGAGTATTTCTCTGTGTGGCAGAGGAGCTTGTGGAGGAGCGTCCCGGTGCTGGCAATGTGATGACGTCATGCCGCCAGCCTCGGGCAGAAGAGGGAGACGCTGGGCGGGGAAGGAGGAAAGGTGAGTGAGTGTTGTTAACTATTTATATACCTACCTGAAGGGGCCTATAACTATCTGTATACCTACCTGAAGGGGCCTATAACTATCTGTATACCTACCTGAAGGGGGCCTATAACTATCTATATATCTACCTGAAGGGGCCTATAACTATCTATATAACTAATCTGGAAGGGCCTATAACATCCTGTATACCTACCTGTGGGGACTATATCTACTTATATACCTGCCTGTGGGGGCCTATAACTATCAATATACCTGCCTGTGGGGGCTTATAACTATCAATATACCTGCCTGTGGGGGCCTATAACTATCAATATACCTGCCTGTGGGGGCCTATAACTAGCTATATACCTGCCTGTGGGGGCCTATAACTAGTTATATACCTGCCTATGGGGACCTGTAACTATCTATATACCTGCCTGTTGGGAGCTATAACTATCTATATATCTGCCTGAGTGGAAGTATATCTATATACCTGCCTTACTGAGGGGAGCTGTATATACCTGCCTTACCAAGGGAAGCTTTATATACCTGCCTTACTGGGGACGTATCTATATACCTGCCTTACTGAGGGAGCAGAGTAAGATTCCACAAAAATAAACCCCAAAAACAAATTTTTCACGGTTATCCTATGTTTTTTTTTTTGTTTTTTTTAAATTAGTCCGGCCCTCTAAAACCATCCCAATTTCTCATGCGACCCCATGGGAAAATTAATTGCCCACCCCTGGTCTAGATCCTTTTCCATTGATGAATGGTTGATAGCAGCCAATTCTGTTACTAAGTAAGTTAGATGTACCAACCACCTTGAATCAATGAGGAAATTGCATTTGAGGTGGTATCTCCGCATTGCACATACCACCTCAGGATATTCTAAGATGTGCTGGATAAAGGGTGAGAACTTAGATTCTTTACTACATATATGGTGATAGTGCCCAACTACGAAAACACTATAGAATGTAGTAGAACTCCTTGTTAAGAAATTATTTTACTGGGGGTTTAACCTGTCTAACCACCAGCACACTGCAAGAACAGTAGCAGGCAGCTGGAGGCCAAGTAATGGTCTTGTTTTCTGCCATGTATGAAGCCTATTAGGCCCTGCAAAACACAATTCTAATAGTCTGCCTGTCGCAGGCTCACAAGCATAATTCATTGCAATACAGTAATTTCATAGTGATCGCATAGCTAAGTCCCATAGTGTGACGAAAAAAGGTGAAAACAAAAAAAGCAGAAACGGTTAAAAAAAAATGTAAACATATAAAAATTACAATGAAAAACAAAACACGTTTCTCCAATAAAAGTTATCTATTTATAAAAAATAAAAAGTACACATAGTAAGTTTCACTGTAATAATCAATTCTATAAAATTATCATGTTATTTAATATGTACAGTGAATACCACAATAAACAATCATTAAACAATCATTAAAAAGTATCTATAGTCGGCACCTTCTCCATAAAAAAGCCATGTTTATTGAATCATATTAAAACTCCATAAAACCATAGAACACACCCGCTAAAATGTTTCAGGACAACATAGCCCTTGATCACAGGTGTGATGTTGTCCTGAAAGATGTTAACTGTAGTGTTGAGCGATTACGTTGGCCATGGACATCGGTCGATGGTCGACTAGAGTCGAACCCATCATCGACAAGATAGTCGATAAAAAAAAGGTAAAGGAAATTATTTTATTTAAAAAGGGAACCGATGAACCATTAAAGTCTATGGAAGCAACAACACCTTCATTCTTACACCCAAACAGGCTGGAGAAGAGCTGGAATTAACATCCACAGCCAACAGTCAAATGGATACGTTCTAACATCCTTAGGCAACACACTTAGGTTATAAAAAAGTCACAGAAAAAAAACACACACCCATTCACACTAACCCTGTCTTGTACCATCAGCATGACCCTTAAAACCTGCATCACCCACAATTAAAAAGGCCAGAAGGCGGGAGTATAATGATTTGAACCATCATATTACTTTGAAACTGGACGTGCATATCCCTGTCCTGGAACGCAGCATGACCCCAAACCTGCAAGACCCACAGATTATAAAAAGTGCCCGAAAAAGGAGTCTTTCAACCACCATTTTATTTGACTGGACATTGACCTATACCTGTCCTGGACCTGCAGTATGAGACCATTAAACCTGTTCAACCCCCCAAATTAAAAAGTGCCGGAAAAGAGTTCTTTGACCACCATTTTAGTTGAACTGGACAATAACTAATATCTGTCCTGTAAACCGCAGTAATGACCATTAAACCTGTCTGACCCACAATTAAAAGTGCCGAAAAAGGATCTTTCAACCACCATTTTAGTTGAACGTGGACATTGACTAAACCTGTCCTGGACCGCAGTATGACCATTAAACCTGTCTGAACCACCAAATTAAAAAGTGCCGGGAAAAGGAGTCTTTGAACCACATTTTAGTTGAACTGGACATTAACTATATCTGTCCTAGTCCGCAGAATGACCATTAAACCTGTCTGACCCACAGATTAAAAAAGTGGGCCCGGAAATAGGATTCGTTCAACCACCATATTAGTTTACACCACTGGACATATACCTCTCCCTGTCCCTGGGTAGCGCTTGCCCCTCCGTATGAGTGCAGGACCAAATGCGAACTTGACTTGAAATACTGTGGTTAAAACGCTCCTGTTCCACCCAGGTGTCCTTTTCTTGGCATTCTTTTTCTCATTTTACTCAGTGCTGGAGGAAATTGTCCTCCTGTACTTTGTTCTCTGTCCTCGCTCCATACTCCTGTCCTCTGAATACACCTACAATCTGGTCAAGTTTTCCTGTACACTCATTTGTACAATTCAAGACTTTTTTTACCAGCTTTTTTGTACATATGCAAGTTTTTAGTAGTTTAAATTCTATAAAAAACATTTTAAATAGGATCGGAATCCCACCATGTCTTTGTTTCTCTTTTTTTTCATTGTAATTAAATGGGTTGTCTCAATACGGGATTGATAGCTATGGAACAGATCTTGCAAAAACAAGTCATTTTGCAATATGTGTCCAATAACAGTGTCCTAGAGGACCTATCCTGTTTTCTGACAGCGCCATCACCCTTGAGGCATTTTGGACATTTGTGAAGAACAATGTCTGTTAGAAAACAACATTTTTTTTTATAATAGGACCTTAGTATAGCTGCATTTCAAAGCAAAATGCCCCCAAAAGTCAAATCCGACACCTTGATGCCACATTGGTCAATTGTGAAGAAACAAAATGTCTGTTATAAACGAACATTTTTTTTATATACTAGTACCTTAGTAATGCTGCATTTTCAAAGCAGCATTGACCCAAAAAAAATTATAAAAAATGACTTCACAGCCACTGTTAAAAATTGGATGGATGAAAAGCCCACTTAGAAGCCACATTTCTGTTCCAAAGGACCAATGATTATTGCAGTAATCCCACACCGACCATGACCCCAAAAATATAACTAAGACCTACTCTCAGCCCACTATTAAAAAATGTGAGGGAGAAAAGCCCAACTTAAAAGACACTTTCAGTTCCAAAGGACCATGAATATATGCTGTAATCTCACAGCTACAAGACCCCAAAAAATTATAAATATGACTTCTCAGCACTATTAAAAATTGAGAGGAAGAAATGCCACTTAAAAAAGCCACATTTCTGTTACCAAAGGACATAAATTATAGCAGTATCACTCAGCAACATGACCTCAAAACCATTGACAATGCGAAAAATTCCTAAAGAAAAAGTGAGTAAATGGAATAACTTGTTGTCATGAAACTTTGCTGTCTTTTACAGTCTCCACACCAGCAAAACCAGCAAAATGAAACTGTTGGGAAAAGAGAAAAAAAATTGCAGTAAGACATGATCATGTTAAAAAACATATTTTCAAGAGACCATTTTATGCTTGAAGAGAATAGTGAAGTAGACCGCCACCTAATCGTGACCTCGGCAATTGGGGCCACAACATCAACAGCGATCCAAGTGCCTGATCATCTTGATGAAAGTCAAACGATCCACATTATCTGTGGAAAGCCGGATGCGATTGTCCTGTAATGACTCCTCCAGCTTGTGCTGAAGGTCCGCTCAATAAGACCCTGGCTGCTGGCAGGCCAACCACCTCTATGGCGTGCCGAGCGAGCACTGGGCCATTCGTCCATTTTGGATACCCAGAAGTCTATTGGTCCGGACACATACAAAAACATCGGTGATAACGCAGATAGTCCTGCACCATGATCTTAAGCTGGTTCTCTGTGTGTTGGATGTGTGCCCGCAATGCATGCGTTGGTGAGGTGGTAAACAAAGATTGCAGAGGACACCCATTAGGACATTGGTCCAGACTTGCCTGCTAAGCAGCTGCTGCCGCTACGCTACATGACACTCTACGCTGGCACACGCTGATAGTTGTTCCACCGTGACATTTGGGGAACGTGAAGCAGACGCAACAGATGTCTCCAGTTGATCATCAGCAAGGATCCATTAACTGCAATTTACTCTCTAATTGGGTGGTGGAAGTGAAAGTGCAGAGTTTTGTTTTTTGTACCGGGGATCCAGTGAGGGGAGGCCACCCAGTAAAAAACCTGTTTTTTGTTTTTGTCATTTTGATGCCTTAATGCGAGGATCATGTTGGAGGAAATGGAGATCCAAGCACTCATGTGAGAGATGGAGCCTTGAATTCCACAAGCCTCTGGTCGAGGGCACGTAGCAAACTGTTCTTCCTCACTTCCTTCCTCCGCCTCAAATTCCCGCGCCAACCTCTTTCAAGGGCAGGGACGTCGGTAACGTCGGTGTCTAGAATACCATCCTCCTCCTCCTTCCGCTGCCTCCGGCACAGCTTCAACACAGCCCGACTTGCTGAGATGATGCACCCTGAGAGCTGATGGCCCACCTTTGCACTTGCTCTGAGCACCCTGAACCAACTGCCCTAATGAAGACCAATGAAATTGTGAAACTGTTCGGGCCTGTGGATTTCACGGAGAGAAGGACACAGATGCAGACACGGAGCCTGTCTCCTCCTCCGTCGCTGGCAGGACCTGATGTTTCAGAGTGTCCAATGATCGTTCCAGAACTAAGATCACCACAATGGTCATGCTGACAAGGGCATCGTCCACACTGACCATTTTTGGTGGCTTCTTCAAAACTGGCAAGGAGGTGCAGAGCTCTTTCACCTGCCTCCACTCTCGGTGGCTCAACACAGCATCCAGGTCCGCACCGCTGCTTGTCAGGCCATGTGTCACTCTTCGTACAGCGTAATGGCAATGCCGCTGGCTGCCACAATCGCTGGAGCCATGTGGAGGTGGAATTCCAAGCGTGTATTCCACGTCAAGAATGAAGACGGTAGACGGGAGGCCGAGCTGACTGCTGCCACCGACAGCCAGGCGGGACGAAGCAGGGTGCGAACGGCGGAATCGAACTCAGACCTCGACCTTCTCAGCAGGCAGTCCAACCCGGGTAGCTCTTTATAAATTTCTGGACGACAAGGATCCAGACATGTGCCCAGCAAGGGATGTGCTCCAGCCAACCGATCTTAAGGGCGGCCACAGATTCCCCCGTATCGCACACCACCTTGCCTGGCAAAGGTCTTGTCACCCAGCCAGCGCTCGGCACATAGCGGAGATTCCTCCACACTCCTGACGCTGTGTGTGGGACCAGTCTCCAGGAGGCAGATTAATTTTCATCAACACGGCCTGGTTGTCTGTGGGCACGTGAATGCCACCCCAGAGGAACCTTGGGGAAAGAGCCCAGCAACATCCCTGTGGTTTTGAAGAGCGTGTGCCCGCCGACCTGAGAGCCACTGTCACCCCCCGAGAGACCTCACCCAGCTCCCCAGTGAGCTGTCACCGAGATATAGCGGGCCTTGGGCCGGCTTACTCGTCCATGTGTCGGTGGAGAGATGGACTTTTCCCGACACATGATGCAGACAACGGCTTGAAATTATTAGATGACACTTGGCTGGCCAGGCAGGGACGGCTATTCCCTTGCAAAGAAATGCCTGCTCACGGGATCTAGTATTGGGGGCAGGCGAGGGCCATGACGTGGCGGAAACCCATCTGTGTCCACCAACGAAAGGCACACCTTTCCAAGGCCAAAAGCCAGGCAATTGCCGACATTCAGGCTTTTAGGCTTTTGGGATGGTTTTGGGTTAAAGTGTTTCTTTCTTCTGCTCCAAACTGGAAGGACAGAAGGCTGGCTGCTAGACAGGCCGCTGGTACGTGCGTGAGCAGGGTCGCAAACTGGCGGAAGGAGAAGGGTAGGAATGGGTCTCTGGGTGGTGCTGGTGTACATTATCGGCGACGGTGGAGGCCTGAAGCGAGGCTGATCCCAGATCATGACTCTAGAGAGACATGGGCAGCTGATGAACGCTTGTGGTGGCGGAGGAGGAGGAGGCTGAGACAGAGGGTGGACAGAGGTGGAGGCCCGGCGTCGGTCAGAGGCATTTTTTGGCCCACGTGTGTCCCGTCCATTACAACTCATGCTTCGCTGCATGGACTAACATGTTGGTGGTGGTTAACCACTTAAGGTTCTTGCCTCTACTTATGCGTTTTACGGCAAAGGCGGCAATATGACATCGCTGGTGAATCAGAGGCTTGCTCAAAGAAGGCCCAGGCTTGAGAGGTCCTGGACCTTTTGACCAGCGATAAGCAATGACGGGGTTTGCTCTGACCGTGGCTTGGCGGAATCATATCAGCGGACTTCTGGACCGCCCATACCCTTTTGTGGCTGGAACCGTATTGACACTACCCACCCATACGTCCTTCCTCCTCGTCCACTGATGAAGCGCTTGCAAGCTAATTCTGCGGAAAAGACAAGGATGGAACCGCAAAGTCATCAACATAATCATCATCAACACAGTTGACTTGGACGTCCTGACTTTCTGTCTTCTGCATCCAGAAGCTGCAGGCCTACAAGCAAGGGCACTGCAAGTGCCAGATGCCGACCGCCCGGGATTTTTCCGATTTTACCGCTTCCTTCACCTCCTCTCTGATGGCTCACAACTGGGCGTCAGAGCAGACTAATCATCCTCTTGATCTTTAACATGCCATCTGACCCCAACCCCGCATTTTGTCCATCAAGAGTTCGTCAGACAATGGAATATCCACAGTGGTGGGTACAACAGTCGACACCTTTGGGCTGCTTCATGTTGATGGACTGATGACGACATTTTGTGGCCGAGACTGGTGAGGACGAGGAGTAAGACTCTAGATGCAGGTTGCATTAACACTGAAGGACCAGATTGGGCGAACGATGTTCGTCTACTTAATTCACAGGGCCCTGACCCAGCGATGACAGTCCTGATACGTCCTGTAACTGACGATCCGCTGCATGCGTGTTGTCGCCAGCACTGGAAGGAGCACCTTCCCTCGTACCTCTACCTCCTATGTGCTAACCCCCTCTTTATGCTCGCTATACACCTGCATTTAGCTCCAAGTTCAGAAATATAAAAATTTGAGAAGGTATGGAATAGTTTTGGAAAGTCTCTTATTAAAAGACGGCAATCACAGCTATTCTCAAATCCCTCTAATCAAAACACAATTGCTGGATTCAAATTTAAATCAAGGTGTCTATCAACAAATCTGGAACTGGCCAAAAGCAAAAAACACGTATTTGTTATGTTTTGATATAATAAACTGTATTTTTTTGCACCTTTTCATTTCACCTGTGCTTGAATATAGAATTGCTGTTTTAAGAATTACTAGATGCTGCGTCAATGAACAGTGCTGGGTGCGCAAAATCAAAAATAACACGTAACTGTTATATTTTGATATAATAAACAGGTATTTTTTTTTTGCACCTTTCAATTCACCTGTGGTGAATATAGAATTGCTGATTTAAGATTTTACGTAGATGCTGCGTCAATCTGTGCTGCTGGGGGCGCAACAGTCAAAAACACGTAACTGTTATGTTTTGAAATATAAATAAACGGTATTTTTTTTGGCACCTTTCAATTCACCTGAGGGAATATAGAATTGCTGTTTTAAGATTTACGTAATGCTGCGTCCAATGAACAGTGCGGGTGCGCAAAAGTCAAAAAACACGTAACTGTTATGTTTTGATATATAAACTGTATTTTTTGCACCTTTCAATTCACCTGTGGTTGAATATAGAATTGCTGTTTTAAGAATTACGTAATGCTTGCCGTCAATGAACAGTGCCGTGTTGCACAAAAGTCAAAAAAACACGCAACTGTTATTGTTTTGAGATAATAAAAACGGTAATTTTTTTGCACCTTTCAATTCTCCTGTGGAATATAAATTGCTGTTTTAAGATTTACGTAAAGCTTGCGTCAATGAACAGCTGCTGGGTGCGCAAAAGTCAAAAAACTCGTAACTGTTATTGTTTGATATAATAAACGTAATTTTTTGCACCTTTTCAATTCACACTGTGGATGAATATAGAATTGGCTGTTTTAAGATTTACGTAATGCTGCGTCAAATGAACAGTGCTGGGTGTGCAAAGTCAAAAAAACACGTAACTGTTATGTTTTGATATAATAAACCGGGTATTTTTTTTGCACCTTTCAATTCACCTGTGGTGATATAAATTGCTGTTTTAAATTTACGTAGATGCTGCGTCAATGAACCTGCTGTGGTGCGCAAAAGTCAAAAAACCCGTAACGTTTATGTTTTTCGTACGATACACGGAATTTGTGGCAACAAACAAACCTGTGCTGCCTACAAGATTGCTGGAATGTAATTGAAGTGCAAAGGTGGATAAATCAACAGTCAACAGGTGTAAATGTGTAAAAATGAACACCAATCTGAAATGTAGACTGATAATAATAGTGGAGTTTTTGCAGCTAACAAAGAGACCTTACAGTTACAAGAAATGATTTTTATCCATATAAGTTCAGGGCTGCTCAATAATCCCAGGAAATATTTCAATGAAAACTGTAATATAATAAAGATATCCACTACAATTTCTACACTGAGTCATGGTGAACTTATCCCGTGTTCTTTATAGATAGAGCTTGTCTGTGTTTTCGCCCGCCGGGTGCCCCCCCCCGCCCCCCCCGCTCCCACCACCGTGAATTTACAGGCGGTAGGATGCAGCTATAACATTCTCTAGGCTAACTACAATACAATGTTCAAATCTCTAATCTAACTAATTGGAAGGATCACAGCTAATAGTAGAGGTTTCCTGTGCAGAAATAGACTAATTTCGCTGAGCGTTTATGGCCACAGGCAGAGCGCAGGTGCCTATCCCTATGAACGCAGAGCAGACACTGAGGCTGAAACAGGAAACGCAGTTCTATGCTAAAACGAGGTCATGTGATTATTCCAGCCAAACGCAACCATACACAATCCCAGTCATTACGTCGCACACACATCTCCCCCTGCTCTATTTTGAAATCGGATTTGCTGGCCGCCAAAATATACAGGCAGCGCCGAAAAAGGCCGATCTAATAGAATGCACAGATTTTAACCTAAATATCGCATATTGGAATTTCGATCACCATAAAACCTTTCCGATTTCCAACTTTGTCCGATAAAACTTCACCTCAACATAGTCACATAAGTCCAAGACGCGAAAGAATAAGACATATGAGTATTTGAGAGTCGATTTCCCAAAGTGCAGAAATGGACGGATTTTGGAGATATTCATGAGTGCAGGTGACCAGGAGCAGGCAAGGAATATGGATATATGGGAGAAGACAGATCATAATACATAAAACCCCAAAGACAGCGGGTCTGCTCCTAGCGAATGGTGGTACCACATACAGAAACAGAAATGGCAGGGGGGTGGGGGGGGGGGTTATTTGGATAGTAGATGGCGGAAAGACAAAGTATTCAGTCCCTTAAGTGAGGTTTTAGTTTCAGATGGAGAGAGGACATACAGTAGACAGCGGACAGACAGTCACTGTGTTTTGTAAGCAAGGATGGATGATTCACGGGAGGAGGTGTATAATTGGTGACATCGCATTAGAGATGGTACTGTGAAGCCCAAAACTACTGATGGTTTGTCCAATAGGGCATGTGTACAAAAGAAAAGAGGAGAGGACTCTAAGAACTGATGCCCTGAGGAACAACAACATCAAGAGGAAGAGGAAGGAGGTCGAAACAGAAAATGAACACTGAGGAGCGTCAGAGAGGTGTCGACGAGAACCAAGCGAGAGCGTGTCAGGAGGCTAATGGTGCTGAGCATGCTGAGGAGAAGTTGGTGAACCACATAGTCAAAAGCAGCCGCGCGAACCACAGAAGCCACAATGATAATACTAGTTTAGAGCGATGGCAATGTCAATCGAGATCTGATCGATAGTCGAAAGTCGGGCACCGCTATCGCAAGGAATTTTCGATCGTGAGCATCGCTTATGCGCGATACCATTAAAGTCTAATGGTCGAGCAACACACCTACATAAATACACCCAAACAAGCTGGCGGAAGCAGAAATTAACATCCACCACATACAAATGGATACGACCTACATCTTTTGGCAACACCTTAGATTATAAAATACACAGAAAAAAAGTCATACAGACATTTACTATCCGCTTCTAGTACACACCGCCTGACCCTTAAAAATAACTTTAAAAAAAAAATTAAAAAAAAACCTTCATCACCCACGAAATTAAAAAGTGCAGAAGAGCAGTATATGATTTGAACCATCAGTTACTTGAACATGGTGACATTGAATATCCTGTCCTGGAAACGCAGCAATGAGCCCCAAACCTGCATGACCCCCCACAATAAAAAGTGACGGAAAAAGGACTCTTTCAACCACCATATTAGTTATCACTGGACATTGACTATCCCTGTCCTGGGCCACATGCATGAGCCCCAAACCTGCATGAACCCCCACATTTAAAAAGTGCCGGAACAAGGAGTCCTTTCAACCACCATTTTAGATTCATCACTGGACATATGACTGATACCTACCTGGGCCACAGCAAGAGCCCCAAACCTGCATGACCCCCACCTTTAAAAGTGACGGAAAAAGGAGTCTTTCAACCACCAGTTTAGTGTTCACTGGACAATGACAAACCCTGTCCTGGGCCACAGCATGAAGCCCCCAAACCTGCATGACCCCCACATTTAAAAAAAAGTGACGGAAAAAGGATCTTTCAACCACCATTATAGTTTTCACTTGGACATTGACTATACCTGTCCTGGTCCCACAGCTGAGCCCGCAAACCTGCATGACCCCCACATTTAAAAAGTGGCCGGAAAAAGGATCATATCAATCAAACCACATTTTAGTTTCACTGACATTGAATATACCTGTCCTGGTATTCAGCATGAGCCCCAAACCTGCATGACCCCACATTTAAAAAGTGAGCCGGAAAAAGTATAATCCTTTCAACCACCATGTTAAGCTTTCACTGACATGTGACTATAACCTGTCCTGGGCCACCAGCATGAGCCCCAAACCTGCATGACCCCCACATTTAAAAAGTGCGGAAAAAAGGATCTTTCACCACCATTTTAGTTTCACTGACATTGACTATACCTGTCCTGGCCACAGCAGAGCCCCAACCTGCCATGACCCCCACATAAAAAAAGTGCCGGAAAAAGAGTCATTCAACCACCATTTTAAAGTTCATCTGGACATTGACTATACTGTCCTGGGCCACAGCAGAGCCCCAAACCTCTGCAAAGACCCCCACAGTTAAAAAAGTGCCGGAAAAAGGAGTCTTTCAACCCACCAATATAGTTTCACTGGACATTTGACTAACCTGTCCAGGGCCCCAGCATGACCCCAAACCTGCAAGACCCCCCAGCCCCACTACATTTAAAAAGTGCCGGAAAAAGGAGTCCTTTCAACCTCCATTTTAGTTCACTGGACATTGACTATATCCTTTCCCTGGGCCACAGCATTGACCCAGGGCCGAGTTTTACAGTGGGTGCGGTGAAAGCCCAGCTTGCTCCCGTCATCTAATAACACGCAGGTTAAATGCCCCTGATGACCAGCAACGCAAACTGTCGTGCAGAAGCAGATGCGGAAGCGAAGTTGTGGAGAAAACCCAGCCTTCCTCTGTTACACAGTAAATACCTGGGTAGCGCTTGCCCCTCCGTAGGAGTGTGGACCAATTGAGCTTCCACTTGGAAATACTGGTGATAACGTCTCCTGTTACACAGGTTCCCTTTATCTTGGCATATCTTTTTCTCATTTTCACTCAAGCTGCTGTGAGGAAAATGGTCACTGTCCTATTGTTTCTCTGTCTGTGCTCCATACTCCATGTTCTCGAATAATAAACCTACATCGGTCAAAGTTTATCCTGTACCTCCTTGTAACAATTCCCCAGAGGAATTTTTTTAACAGCTATTTTGTACATGCAAGTTTTTTAGTACTTTAATACTAGAAAACACATTTTTAAAATAGGATGGAATCCCACCATGCTTTGTTACTTCTTTTTTTCATTGTATTAAATGGTTGTCTCAATACAGGGATTGAAAGCTAGTTAAAGATCTTGCAAAAACAAGTCATTTTGCAATAAAGTGTCCATTATCAGTGTCCTACCTATCTGTTTCTGACAGCACGCATCACCCCTTGAGGCCACTCTTCGACAATTGTGCAGGAACAAATGTCCTGTTAGAAGACAACATTTTTTTGAATAGGACCTGTAGTATAGCTCATGTCACAGCAAAATGCCCCAAAAATTCAAAGCATGAGCCCATGAGCCACGTTGGTCAATTGGGAAGAACAAATGTCTGTTAGAAACAACAATTTTAGAAAAGGACCTGTAGTATAGCTGCATGTCACAGCAAAATACCCCCAAAAATTCAAAGCAAGACCCTTGACCATTGGTGCAATTGTGAAGCAACAACATGTCCTGTTTAGAAACCGAACATTTTTAGAATAGTAACCTGTAGTATACTGTATGTCACAGCAAAATAATGCCCCCCCAAAAATTCAAGCATGACCTTGAGCCCCTTTGGTCAATTGTGAAGAACAAATGTCTGTTAGAAACAAACATTTATTAGAATAGGACCTGTAAGTATAGCTGCATGTCCAACAGCAAAATCCCCAAAAATTCAACGCATGACCCTTGAGCCACTTTGGTCATTTGTGAAAGAACAAATGTCTGTTAAAACAACATTTTAGAATAGACCTGTAGTATACTCATGTTCACAGCAAAATGCCCCCAAAAATTCAAACAAAGACACCTTGAGCCACATTTTGGTCAATTGTGAAGAAAACAAATGTCCCATTAAAACAACATTTTTAGAATATGACCTGAAGTATAGCTGCCATGTCACAGCAAAATGCCCCAAAAATTCCAAGCATGACCCTTGAGCCACTTTGGTCAAATGTGAAAACAAATGTCTGTTTAGAAACAACATTTATAGAATAGGACCTTGAGTAGAGCTGCAATCATCAGCAAAATGCCCCAAAAAATTCAAAGCATGACCCTTGAGCCACTTTGGTCAATATGTGCAGAACAAAATTTCCTGTTAGAAACAACATTTTTTGAGATTAGGACCTGTAGTATAGCTGCCATGAGTCACAGCAAAATGCCTCCCCCAAAAATTCAAAGCATTACCCTGAGCCACATAGGATCAATTGAGAAGAACAAATGTCTGTTAAAAACAACATTTTTTTATAAACGAGATCTGTAAGTATTGCTGCATTTCAAAGCAGCATGACCCAATAAAATTATAAAAAATGACTTCTCAGCCACTGTATAAAAAATTGTGAAGGGAGAAATGCCACTTAGAAGCCACATTTCTATCCAATGGACCATATTATAGCTGTATCTCACAGCAACATGACCCCAAAAAATATAAATATGACTTCTCAGCCACTAAAAAAATTAGTGAGGGAGAAATGCCACATAGAAGACACATTTTCTGTTCCAAAGGACATGATATTGCTGTAGACTCACGCAACTTGACCACAAAACCATTGACAATGCGAAAACTTACTTAAGATAAAGTGAGTAAATGGAATACGCGGGAGTTTGTCATGAAACCTTGCTGATCATTACAGTCTCCTCACAGCAAAACCCGCAAAAATGAACGTTGGGAAACGAGAATAAAAATTGCAGTAAGAAATGAAATTTAAAAAAAAAGTTTTCCAAGAGGACCAATTCAGTATGAAGAGGAATGATAGACGTTAGACCAGGACAACTATCGGTGATCACGGCATTGGGGCCACAACATCATCAAGATCCAAAGCCTATTCTCTTGATGAAAGTCCAAACGATCCCACATTATCTGTGGAAATCCGGATGTGTTTGTTCTGTAATGACTCCTCCAGCTGTGCTGAAGGTTCCGCTCCGGATATGAAAGCTGGCTGCTGGCCAGGACAACACTCTAATGGCGTGGCCGAGCGAGCTTGGGCCATTCGTACCATTTGGATACCCAGAAGTCTATTGGGTCCCGAACACATACAAAAACATCGTATGTGAGAACGCATTAGACATCACCATGATCTAAGCTGGTCACTGTGTGTTGGATGTGATGCCCTGCATAGCATGCGTTGGTGAGGTGGGTAAAATAAAGATTGCCAGAGGTCACCCATTAGCCTTCTTGCCACCAATTGCCTGCTGCTGCTGCTACGGCTACTTAGGCACTCTACTGCCTGTCAACGTCCGCAGGATGGTTGTTCCACTGTGACATTTGGGGAACGTGAAGCAGACCAACAGATGTCTCCATTGATCATCAGCAAGGTCTCTCCATTTCCCTGCATTTTACTCTCTATTTGGTGGGTGGAAGGAAAGTGCTGATGTTTTGTTTGTACCGGGGATCCAGGAGGAAGGCCACCCAGTAACTGATGTTCCTTTTGATGGCCTTAAAATGCAAGGATCAAAGTTGGAGGAAATGTAGCATCCAAGCACACCTGGAGAGATGGAGCCTTGATTTCCCAAGCCTCTGGGTCGAGGGGCACTACAAACTGATCTTCCCTCATCTCACCTCCGACTCTAATTCGCGCCAATCCTCTTTCCAAGCAGGGACGTCTTAATGTCGGTGTCTAGAATACCTCCTCCTCCTCCTCCGCTTTCCTCGCCACAGCTTCAACACAGCCCTTACTTCCTGAGATATGCACCCTGAGAGCTGATAGCGCCACCTTAGCACTAGCCCTGGGAACCCCGAACCACTGCCTAATTGAAGACCGATGAAAATTGTGAAACTGACCGGCATGTGGATTTGACGGAGAGAAAGGCTCCGTGTCTGCATCTGTTTCCGTATATCCTCCGACGCTGGCAGGACCTGTTGTTTCAGAATGTCCAACGATCCGTCTCGCAGAACTAAGATCACCACAATGCTCATGCAGACAAGGGCATTGTCCACACTGACCATTTTGGTGGCTTCTTCAAAACTGGCAAGGAGTGGTGCAGAAGCTCTTTCACCTGCCTCCACTCTCTGTGTTTCCACAACACCCCGAGGTCCGCACCGCATGCATGTCAGGCCATGTGTCACTTCGTACTCTGCTAATGGCATTGCGCTTGCTCGCCACAATCGCTGGAGCATGTGGAGGGTGGAAATCAAGATGTGTTTGCCACGTCAACAATGAGAGCGGTTGACGGATAGGCCGAGCTGACGCTCAACGCAGCAGGCGGGACGAAGCAGGTGCGAACGGCGAAAGTGCGAACTTTAGACTTTTCGAGCCTACCATCCGCAGGCAGTCCAAACCCGGGTAGCTCTTTAGAAATATTCTGGACAATGTTCATGACATTGCCAAGGCAAGGGATGTGCACCAGCCTACCGATCTTAAGGGCGCCAGCAGATTTCACCCGTTATCGAACACCACCTTTGCAATGGCACAAAGGTTCTTGTCACCCAGCCCAGCACACGGGATCTCGTTTGCGGAGAGCCGCCCACAGCTCCTGAACCTGTGTGGTGACGGTCTCCAAGACAGATAAATTTCAACACGCCAGGTTTCATCTGGGCACGTGATGGCCACCAGAGGACCTTGGGGGAAAAACCCAGCACCATCCTGCGGTTTTTGAAGAGCGTGCGCCAAGCCTGAGAGCCCCGTCACCCCCAGAGACATCCACCCAGCACAACCCAGTGAGCACACAAGATAATTGCGGCATTGGCCGTGCTTACTAGTCATGTATCGGTGGTGAAAATGGTCTTTTCCGGCCACAGATACAGACAACGCGCTTTGGAAATTTTAGATGACACGTGGCTGCCAGGGCAGGACGCTTTTCTGGCAAAGAAATGCCTGCACGCATCTGGTATTGGGGGCAGCACGGGCCATGATGTGGCGGAACCCATCATGTGTCCATCAGACGGAAAGGCAACCTTTCCAAGGCCAAGGCTCAGGCAATCCGACATTCAGCTTTTGGCTTTGGGATGGTTGGTATAAAGTGTTTTCATTGCACCCAAACCTGGAAGACAGAAGGCTGGCTTTCTTGACTGGCCGCAGTACTGCGTGCAGTCATCAAAACTGGCGGGAGGAGAAAGGGTAGAATTGGTGTCGCTGGTGGGTGGCTGGTGGTACTCCCGGGTGACGGTGGAGGCTGAAAGCGAGGCTGATCCCCTGATCATGACTCTGAGAGACATGGGCAGCTTGAGGAACGCTTAGCGTATGGTGTGCCGGAAGGAGGAGGAGGAGGCGGAGACAGAGGGAGTGACAGTGGTATGGAGAGGCCCGTGTCAGTCATGGCCTTATTTGGCCAAGTGATGCCTCCATTGCAACTCATGCATTTTCGCTGCGCATTTTACTAGACATGTTGGTGGTGGTTACCACATAAAGGTTCTTGCCTCTACTTATGCGTAAACGGCAAAGTCGGCATACTGAACATCGCTGGGTGAAATCAGAGGCTTTCTCAAAGAAAGGCCAGGCTTGAGAGTCCGGACCGTTTTTTTAGACGGCGAATAAGCGAGATCGGGGTTTGGCGCTGACCGTGGCTGCGAATCATATCAGCTGGACTTCTGCGACCGCCCTCTCACCTTTTTGAGGCGGAACCCGTACAGGACACAACCCCAATCGTCTTCCTCCTCATCCAGTGAAGAAGCTCTCGCAAGCAAATTCTGCTGAAAAGACCACGTTGGATCGCAATGGTCGTCATCTCATCATCATCAACACAGTACATGGTCGACCTGACATCTGCATCCAGGAGCTGCGGGCTACAAGGAAGAGGACGGCAAGGCTTGCCGACAGCCCCAGGATTTTTGCCGGTTGACCGGCTTCATTCTCCTCCTCTGAGTGCATCATTAACAGGGCGTCAGCGCCGAGAAAATCAACCTCTGTGGCCTCTTGGATCTTTTACATGCCTTCTGAAACCCCAACCGCATTTGTCATCAAAGAGGTCCTTCAGAAAATGGATTATCCACAGTGGTGAGGTACACGAGTGACATTTGGGCTGCTTCGTTGGGACGGAATGCTGATGATACTGATGACGACATTGTGTGCCGGACCTGGGAGGACGTGGAGTAAGACTGCAGGATGCAGCTTGCATTAACCACAGAAGGAACAGGACATTGCCGACGCGTTCTATACTGAGATTCACAGGGCCCTGACCCAAGCGATGACAGGGCACGGCCAGACGTCCGAAACTGCCGATCCCTGTCATGGACGTGTTATGACACCACAGCACTGTGAAGGAGCACCTTCTCTCGTACCTCTTCCTCCATGTCCTACCCCCCGCCCCTACTTTGCACGCTTCACCACCTGAATATTCGCTCCAAAGTTCAGAAATTTACAAATATTGTGAGAAGGTATGAGAGTTTTGGAAAGTCTCTCATTAAAAAGACCGCAAATCACAGCTATTCCCAAATCCCTCAAATCAAAACAAAATTGCTGGATTCAATTTAAACTGCAAAGTAGAAACTATCAACAAAGCTTGGACTGAACCAAAAAGTGAAAAAAACACCTGTCAGAAAATGTATACGATATTAAAAGGTATTTTTTGGCACCTTACACAATTCACCAGTGGTGACAACAAAAATTGCTGTATTCCAAATTTAACTGCAAAGTAGATCTATCAACAAAGCTCGCCTGCGCCCAAGTGAAAAAAACACGTATCTGAAATGTTAATTCGGATAATAAATGGTGTTTTTTGGCACCTTATCAATTCATCACCTGTGTGGACTACACAAAATTGCCTGTATTCAAATTTAAACTGCAAAGTAGATCTATCAACAAAGCTGGCCTGCGCCAATGTGAAAAAACACGTATCAGAAATGTATTCGGCAAATAAAGAGGTATTTTTTGGCACCTTTCAATTCCACCTGTGGTGACTACAAAATTGCTGTATTCACATTTCAGTGCAAGGTCCTCAATAGAACAAAGCTGCAGTAGTGCTCCAAAGTAAAAAACACGTAACTGTCATATTATTCCGGATAAAAAAGGTCTTTTATGGCACCTATCAATTCCACCTGTGGTAACTACAACAATAGCTGGATTCAAATTTAAAACTGCAGGTGGCTCTATCAACAATCTGGACTGGGCAGAAAGAGCAAAAAACACGTATCAGTAATGTATTCGGATATAAAAGGTATTTTTTGGCACCTATCAAAACACCTGTGGTGACTACAAAATTGCTGAAATTCACCTTAAGTGCAAGGTGCCTCAATGACAAAGCTGTAGATGCGCAAAAGAGAAAAAACACGTAAAAAAATCAGTACTGATTCGGATAAATAAACGAGGTATTTTTGGCACATTTCAATTCCCCGTGGTGGACTCTACAAAAATGAGCTGTATTCACATTTAAAGTGCCAGGTGCCCTCAATGAACAAAGCTTTAGTGCGCCAAAGTGAAAAAACACGTAATCTGTAATGTATACGTATAATAAAAAGTAATTATTGGGCACCTAACAACCTGTGCTGACATACAAAATTGCTGTATTACTAATTTATAACCTGCAAGGAGGCTATATCAACAAAGCAGGAAAGGGCAAAAATTGAAAAAGAAAACTATCTGAAATGTAATACAGATAATAAAAGCGGAGTTTAGCACCTAACACAGAGACCTGCAGTTACAAGAAAAGATGTGTATCCTCATTATAGTCAGGCTGCCCAATATCCAGTGAAATATTCAATAGAAAACTGTTAATAATAAAGCAATTGCAGTGCAATGTCTACACTAAGTCTTGGTGACTTTATCCAGTAATTTTCTTATAGAGCTTGTCTGTGTTCGCCCGCGGGCCCCCCGCTCCCCTCCGTGACTTTACAGTGGTAGATGCTCCTTTAAAATTCTCTACCTAACTACATAAAATCTTCCAATCTCTGATCTAACTAAGTTGTAAGGATCACAGCTAACAGTAGAGCTTTCTCTGTGAAGAAATAGAATAATTTCGCTGAGCTGTTTGGACACAGGCAGAGCGCACGTCCTCCTGCTATGAGACGCTGAGAGACACTGATCATGAACAGGAAGGGCTGTTCTATGTAAAACGAGGTCATGTGACTTTTCCAGCCAATCGCAACCATACACATCCCAGTCATGACGTCGCACACACATCTCACCCTGCTCTATTCTGTAAGCTGATTTGCTGGCCGCCAAAATGACAGGAAGCGCCGAAAATGGCGCGATATTAATAGATGATGCACAGATTTTAACCTAAATTATCGCATGATCTAAAAATTTCGATCAACATAAAAACTGTGTCGATTTCAACTTTGTCGATAATAATCGCTCAACACTACTTACAATGCAAACATTTTTGTAAGGTATGTCATATCGGGGTTGGTGCCACCTGCTATTATATAATAGGCAGCCTAGTTTGACAACACTAGCATCCTGTCTCTTTTTCCCCCGAAGTCTACGAACAACCCAGACTTTTCCCATGACATAGATAGCCAATGGTTTTGAATTGCTTCATCCAACGTGAATTGCAGTTTCTATGCAGAGCACATTTAGCAAATCTATTCTAAAAGTTTCACTTTACTGGTACAGAAGACCCAATTCTTGCAAATTCCAACTCTCAAAAAACCTTTTCTTGCTTCAATGTTGCCATTGTGAGCACATTTTATTGTTGGCTCTTGAAAAAGAAAGCTTAGCTGTGATTGACGGTGAGACAGTTTTGCTTTGATTTCCAGTCCATTTACCACTGATGTTTATTTTTAGTAGAGGTCTTTACTACAGACCTTTTTGAATAATCCTGTACACAGTATATACAGTTAGAACCAGAAGTTTACATACACTATATAAAACATATATATATAAAAAGACACACAGCATGTTTTTTTCACTATCTGACATTAAATCAGAATAAACCTTACCTGATATAGGTCAATTAAGATTTTTAAGGCATTTTTATTACTTTCTGCAAAGTCAAAAGTTTACATACATGATTCATGAGTATTTGGTAACATTGCCCTTAAACTGTATGACTTGGGTCAAACATTTGGGATATCCTTCTACAAGCTTCTTACAATAGTTGGTAGGAATTTCCTCTTGAATTTCCTCCTGACAGAACTGGTGTAACTGAGCCATGTTTGTAGGTCGCCTTGCTCACACCTGCCTTTACAGCTTTGCCCATAAATTTTCAATAGGATTGAGATCAAGGCTTTGTGATGACCACTCCAAAACATCGACTTTGTAATCCTTAAGGCACTTTGTAACCAGTTTGGCAGTATGCTTCAGGTCATTATCCATTTGAAGACCCATTTCTGTCCAAGCTTTAACTTCCTGGCTGATGTTTTGAGACGTTGCTTCAGTATTGCCAGATAACCTTTTTCTCACATGATGCCATCTATTTTGTAAAGTGCATCAGTCTATCCTGCAGCAAAACAACATGATGCTGCCACCTCTGTGTTTCACAGTTGGGATTATGTTCTTAGGCTCCCAAGCTTCTCCCTTTTTCTTCCAAACGTAACAATGGTCATTATGGCCAAACAGTTCAAATTTCGCTTTGTCAGACCACAGGACATGTCTCCAAAAATGTAGGTCTTTGTTCCGGTGTGCATTTTCAAACATTAATCTGGCTTTTATATGTTTCTTTTGAACTAATGGCTTCTTTCTGGCAGAGTGGTCTTCAGCCCATGTTGATACAGTTCTCGTTTCAATGTGGATAATGACATAATCTTCCCAGCTTCTATCAGCATCTTCACAAAATCTTTGACTAATCTTTGTCAGACTAAAGCTCATTCATCCCTAAGACACATAACCCATCTCCTTCCAGAATGGTATGGTGGCTGGACATTCCCATCTTATTTGTATTTGCATATAATTGTTTGTACAGATGAACGGGGCACCTTCAGGTATCTGTAAATTGCTAAGGATGATTAAGACTTAAGACAATTCTCTTCCTGATATCCTGGCTGATTTCTTTAGACTTTCCCATGATGTTACATACAGAAGCAGTGTGTTTCTGGTGTGCTATAAAATTCATACACAGGTATGTCTCTAATTAACTCAGATGTTGCCAATAAACCGAAGCTCCCAAAGGCATGACATCATCATATGGGCTGTCCCAAATTGTTTAAAGGCATAGCAATCCTAGTGTATGTAAACTTTTGACTTTGTAGAAAGTAATATATTTGCCTTAAAATTTTTCTCTAATTATTCTGGCATTTAGCAAATATAAATAACTTTGATAATCCTAATTGACCTAAAATATGTAAGGTTTATTCTGATTTCATGTAAGATAGTAAGAAAATCATGAATATGTGTCTTTTTATATAGTGTGTGTAAACTTCTGGTTTCAACTTTACATGCACATATAGGTTGATGGGGCATAGCAAAGGGCTCATGGGCCCAGATGCAATGTCTATAGGAGAGTTCTGACCACTCAGAAGAGAGAGGTTTCAGGGCACATTTAGGAGACGGGATCCGGACCTTTCAGACATTGATGACATATCCTAGCGATATGCCATCAATGTCTGTAGTGAGAAAGCATCTTAATTTTTTTTAACAGCAAAAGTGCCAGTAAAATAAGTTGTGTAATTGTGTCACTTTTCCATCACAGACTTTTATATATTGGCGATAGAAAGTTTTAAAGTCATAGGGGATGGGACTAAAAGTTGGGGCATGGGCTGCTAATATTTATTTTATTAATATTTTATTGTGTGCTTTGCTACTTTGTTTTACACCCATAAGGTGAGAAAAACACCTTTGGGGGCATTTTTATATCACTTTTTTTGGTGATTTCCTCTGTAATCACACAGTAATGTGACCACTGGTGCCTGGAACAGGAAGCTAACACAGGCTTCTTGTCTGTTGTGTATACAGCACTCATTGAATGCTGTATGTATAGTGATTGAGAAGCCAGGGATGCTGATAAACCATTCTTGCCTTCTCAGTGGAGGGTCCAGCTTTTGCCGATAGCCATCTTTCCACCAATGCAGATGCACAATTATTTCCAGAACGTACATGCAGGGATAAATGGCCACACATGTGGACGCTTATTGGCAGCAGGCAAATAGATAATAAAATTCACAATGTAAAAAAACCCTGTCAAAAAAACTATGAGAAATATATCCTTCCCATAACATAGAAGTAGCACCTAGTGCCTGATACCTCAGAAGTTCTCAGGTATATGACACTAGGGGCAACATGTCAGAAAAGAGGTGCCTCCACACCAGTTTTAACGTGCATTAAATGAGTGTGAATGAAGGAACCTGTCAAAAATCTGGCATGTGGTATACCTTGCATAGTATAATTGATGCACCAAATCTAGCCATATCATTGCTACCATATTTGATGTGCCTACTTTAGGCGCATTCAAATGTGTCGTGTCTGGCGTATAATGTGTCTAATTTTAATGTATTAAAGTTCATTAATATAGGGAATAGGGTGCCAACAGTTTGTTGGACCAAAATACACCAAAAGGTACCCCAGTGGATACCTCAACACAGCCGCAGCGGCCTCATAGGGGTAAATGGAGAAGCGTAGCAGAGCGTGGGCTATGTTTTGCTTTATTTTCCGGCACATATAGCATGGGACACAATAGCATAGTCATATGTGTCAGCGAATAAAGCAAAACCTAGCCCACGCTCGGCTACACTTCTCCATTTACCCCTATGGGGCCACTCTGGCTGCGTTGCAGTGTCCACCATGGTACCTTTTTTCCGGGAAACCGAACAGATAGCAGAAATGCCGTGTGTAGCCACCCTTACTTCTCAGATAGGAGGCACTTGGTAATACGTAGTGCCTCATACCTGACAAGTAACACCTGGTGCCTCTTTTGTAAGGCTATAGTGCTGTACTTGTTGCACCATGGAGAGGAGCAGCTGCACTGAGCACTTCCTCTTCCTGTTGCCCTCCTCCTCCTTATCCCCATGCTGCACATAATGATGGACAGTGGACGGGTTGCCAAGTTTGCATGTGCTCCAGGCAGACCCAAACTCTTCTGCCCCTCTGCTCTCCCCCACCATGCTCTGTACAGGGTCAGTAATTATTTCATGCTGTACAACCTCTGTAGTGCCTGGAAGGTCGGTGAAGACATCCCTATACCGCTGGAGAAACTCCCAAGTTTCCTGTTTTCGATGTTTGGACAGCGCGTCATCTATGGTAACCTTCTCAATTTTACTTGGGTGTTCATTGCTACAACTAGGGACTCTCTATCATTCCAGGGTTTAATCAAGTTGACATGGTAAACAGTAGTTGGATCGTTTTTTTTCTCCCCGGCTGATGATTTTGTAATTTACCTCCCTGACCTTTTCTACCACCTCATAACGACCTTACCACTTGGCTAGGAACTTACTCTCCAGAGTAGGGACAAGCACCAGTACCCGATCATCAGGATTAAACTGCCTAATCCTAGCCACCCTATTGTATACCCAACTCTGGAACTCTTGAGCCCTCTGTCTGTGTTCCCTCACAATGGGCATAATACTGGTAATGCAATCCTGCACTTGGGCCACATGGTCTATAATACTTTTGTACGGGGTGGCGTCACTCTCCCATGTTTCCTTGGTGATATCCAGCAACCCTCTGGCTTGTCTCCCATATACTGTAGCAGCTTCAAAGGGGAGAAGCCTGTAGAGGACTGAGGGTTCTCGCAGATGGAGAACAGGAGGCATGGCAGAAGACAATCCCAGTCCCTCCTATCCTTTTCTACCACCTTCCTCAGCATTCTCTTCAGAGTTCTATTAAACCTCTCCACTAAGCCATCTGTTTGGGGATAATAGATAGAGGTTCTGAGCTGATTGATCTTCAGCAGCTTACACAAATTCCGCACTACTCTGGACATAAAAGGTGTATCCTGGTCTGTTATGATTTCCTTAGGTATGCCAGTTCTTAAGAAAATGTGAAGCAACTCCCTGGCAATACATTTTGAGGAGGTATTTCACAGGGTAATGGCTTCAGGCTACCTGGTGGTATAGTTGAGCACTACCAAAATATATTGGTGGCCCCGGGCAGACTTGACCAACGGCCCCACCAAATCCATAGCCATTCTTTCGAATGGCACCTCAATTACCGGTAGGGGAACTAGAGGCTTTGAAGTAGGAAATAGGAGCGGTTAACTGACAAGTTGGGCAGGATTTGCAAAAATTCAAGATCTCCTGATAAGAGCCTGCCAAAGAAAACCTTTGCAGGACACGCTCCTGCACTTTATTTGCCACCAAGTGCCCCCCTAGTACATGATTGTACACCATATCAGGCACCATTCTCTTATATGGTGTTGGCACCAATAATTGTTCCACAATTTCATCCTACACCTTATTAACACAATATAACAAATTATTATATACAGCAAAATGTGAATACCTTTTGTCGGTATTAGGCTCTTGCAGAACTTCATTTAGCACCCTTACACTTTCCTACACATTTTTTAGGGTGAGGTCTCGCAACTGAGCAGTTAAAAAGTTCTCCCGTGACACCTCTAGATCGGGAACATTTTGCTCAAAAGTAGACAGCTCACCTTCCTCTCCAGCGAACACTGCTATGGGAGAATTATCAGGCACCCAAATGGTCACCCCTCCTGCTTCCTGTTGGACATAGTCAGCTGGGGAAATTGGACTGAGGGACAAGGGACTACAGACCTTCTTAGAGACACCTTGAGGTTGTGACCAGAGTTCCCGGAATAATGGAAAGTCCTGTCCCACAACAAGGGGATGTAGTAAGTCTCTCACTACCCCCACTTCGTGGTTCAAATTAATAGGCTAAAGTATTGCCTTTCTTTCATTCAGTGAATTCTTAGAGTTCCGCAACCAGTCTTCATAGTCACTTTGACCAGTAGGTAGTGTTCGGTGTCCCTGTGAATGTATACAACCTCCACACGCTTTTCAGGGGTCACCATGACATGGGGAATGACAACTCATAAGAGGGTGACCAGGCTAC
The DNA here is from genome assembly GCA_025379985.1 of Phyllomedusa bahiana. Lineage (NCBI taxonomy): Eukaryota > Metazoa > Chordata > Amphibia > Anura > Hylidae > Phyllomedusa > Phyllomedusa bahiana. The sequence continues at coordinate 59,479 of JAODAL010005739.1, read as the reverse complement.
CACACTGACACCATTCACACAGAGAGAGAGACTAAAATATGCCACTATACAGGAAAAGAAAAAATTACATAAATCCACGTAGTTCGGGCTATTATCCTACAGCACTGATCCAGGGGAACTCAACCAACACCTAGAAGGCAATTTGTATTGTAATAGGTGAACATTTCACATAAAAAGTAATCTAGCAATTAGATAAATGTAAGAAGTATTCAGATTTATTTCACATCACTCAAAAAATTACATTGAACAACCAAGCAAGAATGGTCTTGAACTTGTCTGGTTCAAAAAGTTGAAAACTATCCTTAACCCTTTGGGTCAGTGTTGTTTATTTTGCTCTGTATTTCCTATTTGCTTGTCCTCACTCTTCCTCATTATTTCTTGTACGTGCTTTCTTGGTTTTTTCCTCTGTATCTTGTTGTTTCTTTCTTTATCATTTTTGCTTTTTATTCTTCCTTTCTGTCTTTTTTTCATTCGTTCTTTCTTTCGTTTTCCTTGTTTTCCTTCGTCATTTCCTCCCACCTTCTTACCTTCTTTTATAGTCTATCTTTTCTGCCATACATCCATCCTGCCTTCCTTCCATCATTCCTTAATTCCTTATTTCTTCCTTTTCGTTCTTACTGTTTCTTGTTTCTTTTTTCTTCTTTCCTTTTTCTTTTCATTCTGACCTTCCTTTTTTCTATTTCTTTCTGCCTTCCATTTGTTGTGCCTTCCTTCCTTATATCCTTTCTTTCTGCTTTTCCATCTCCTTTACTTTCTTACTTACTGCCTTCCTTCATTGTTTTTCCTTCTTCTTTCCATCTTGACATCCATCATTCTTTCCTTCTTTGTTCCTTTCTTTATTCCTTTAACCTACTTTCTTGCCTTTTTACCTTTATTTGATCCTTTGCTTCTATCTTTCTCTTTGCCTTCCTTCTGTTTTTAATTTCATTTCTATCTTCCTTCTGTCTTACTTTTTGGTTCCTGCTAGAGATGGGCGATCGATTCTAACGAAGTGGAATTCGTTTAGAATTTCAGGAAAACTTCCGTTCGGACGAGAGTCTAGTTTGGGGTACTTCCGGGGTGAACTGAATTGTGCTTTTGATTGATAAAATGTCTGCGAGCACATTGCTCTACATTATGTGGCAAAGCCTCTGGGAGGAAGAAGGGCATAGCTGCATGACATAGTGCCGAGGTGAAGCCAATCAGAGACCGGCGGGATTCTGGTGACGTCACCGCATCTAAAAAAAAAAAAAAAAAAAAATACTAAATAAGTTCCGGGCGCGGACGCCGGGAGCTCACAACTCCTCTCACTGTGGCTCAACAGGAAGGTGCCGGCCGCGGCTGATAGCTCTTACTGAAGAAATGATTTTTATATAGCGATTTCTGTGGGGTGTCTCAAGCTTTGTCCTCAGTAGACAGTACTCTTAATGTTCTATTTTTCTAATTTTTGTGGTATTGGATCTGAAATCCAGTGTGCCGTCCACTGCATGCTGCATATACATATCAATATCCAAGAGGGATCTTTATCGAGTTCCTGTTGTAGTTAAATTAAAGAAACAGCGTTTTTACAATACAAATACCACTTCATGTTTTGGCTGCCCAATTCTATTGCGTCAATTTACATCGCAGGGTTTAGTAATTAAGGCGTTGATTTGCTGGTGTTCTGACAAAACCGTCTTTTTCTAATACTGCCAAAATAAATAAATTTTTCCGTGTACCCGTTAATTCCACAAGCAAAGGATAATTACAACTGTAGATCTCTTGTGTGGCGTAGAAAACACGCAAGTTGTAAGCATTGCTACAAAGCTGACTAATTTTGATGCTGCTCAATTCTTTGGCGCAATTTACATCCAGAGGGTTAATTAAGCGTTGTTTATTGCTGTTGTGCTGACAAAAAGTAAAACCGACTTTTTTTCACGCCAAAATATTTAAATTTTTCTGTAGCCTACATTCACTCACAAGCAAAGGTTAATTACCACTGTTATCTCTTTTGTTGTTTGGCGTAAGAAAACACGCAAGTTGTAACCACTCGTACAGAAAGGCTACTATTTTGTGGGGCTCAAATTCTTTGGCACAATTTACATCAAGGGTTAATTAATCCGTTGTTTTTTGCTGTGAGCTGTACCCCAAGAAACCGACTTTTTCAACTAGCCAAATATATAAATTTTTTCCCTGTAGCCCTAATTCACAAACAAAGGTTAATTACAACTGTTATCCTCTTGATGTGTGCGTAGGAGAAAACACCGCAATTGTAACACTGCTACAAATGCTACTGTTTGGGCGGCTCCCAAATTGTTTGGCGCAATTTACATTCCAGTGGTTAATTAAGCCCGTCAGTTTTTGCTGGTGTGCTGTCAAAAATAAACTGTCTTTCAACGGCCAAAAATATACTAAATTATTCCTGTAGCCTAATTCAGACCGAGTGTTTAGTTAATTAAGCCTGTTATGAGCTTTTAATACATTTAGTAAAAACACTCATGTTGTTTTTAAACGACACAAACAGAGAAAATTCTCCTGGCCATTTGTGGAGCGCAATTTATATCCAATGTTTACCCAAGCTTGTTACTTGGTTCTATTTGGAGTCAAAACAGGGTGTATATTATCATATACAGATAGCTCATCAAACAGTGTCTGTACATTTATCGAACAAACAGTATGTCAGACAGAGAAGTCGCAGGCTCTGCACCTGCGAGTTGGAAGTGGCAACAAACATTCCTGAACGAGGCCCATGATGCACACAGCAATGGGACGTCGCAGCAGGGGACACTGGCACTCGGTGAGTCCACAACTGCCGCCTGTCATCTAGCGCCGTGTGTTTGTTCAGCAACCCCAAGGGTTCCTTGATTGGGTTGACTTAGGTCAATCCTCTTTCCTCCCAGATGACATCTGACAACCCCAGTCCCAAGAGTCGGTGGAAACGTCAACACAACCCTTAGTTGGCATGGCCCGGGAGCGGGTCAGCGGCCCTCACCTGTCCTCAACCCGCCTCTGCCCATCCTGTTCCCTCACCAGAGATCTACTATGTGGTCTGGGCTCAGCGCCAACTATATAGCGAGGATGAACAATATTAAGGAGGGCAGTCGAGCAGCTACTTGGCAGCGAAGAAATGGGCCAATAATCCCCTGCGTCTTGCAGTAGGCCCGGCAAAGTATCGAATGTGGATAGTGGCATGGGAGGTCATGTGTGAGATGTTCACCTTGGCATAACCAAGACCTGGTGATGAAGACAGGCAGTGAACGATGAAACACAATATAGATGATAGATGTAGCCGAACGCACTTGGGGAGCTGGGTGAGTCAAGGGCTTCATCATCGTCATGGAGAAAGAGGGCGTCAGTGCTTGCGCGTCAGGCAGCGTGCGCAGCCAGCAAGTGTGGTCGTGTGGCCGTGAGTCAGCAGGATAGCAGCCAGTGAGAGGTCGGGAGCCAAGCGGGCCACGTTTAAAAAAACCCTCTTCGCAGTCCAAGAAAGAGCGCACAGGGGCTCAGGCGAGGCAGCGGCGGCAGTAGTCACTCCGTGCGGATCGTTGCGTAAAATCCGATACCGTCGGTTGGCAGTTCTTGCAAATACACCGGAGGGAGCCGAATAAGGTTATAAGTATAAAACTGTAAGGCAGAAAGTTAAGGCGTGGCTCAGGAGCTAACGTGGCGCCTACGGCCCTGGCGTCAACACATCAGCGTACACCATCCGGTGTCCTGGAGAAACGTGTCCAGATGTGGTGTGTCCATTCTTCCGCCCGCAGCAACGAGCAGCAGCAGCCACGCCCAGTGCACTCATGCATTGCAAGAGGAGCCAGTCAAGGCTCCACTCCACCAACCTCTGCAGAAGGGAGCTGTTTCTCTTTGACATCATCTCCCGGTCCCATATGCTCCTGCCCTCGCTACTCATTTCGGCTCCAAGCATTCGTTTCAGCGAGGCGAATGCAAAGAGACACCAGTATGCTTCAAACCATCCTAAGGTGCAGCACTGACCGTCGGCTACCTGTCCAAGTTTGTTGTACTGCAGTCCCACCCATGTCCAAAGTGGTGGACTCGTGCACCGTCAGAGAACTAAATGGCTTGTGCCGAGCCGAGATGGAGATTTTCTCCAAGCCGTAATTTCTTCTCCAAAAAGCAGTTACCCACACTTCAAAAATATGTAGAACAGTAAGGTGGGTCAGTCCTTGAGTCTTAATCGGTTTTTGTTCCAATTGCACAGGCACGCGCAGGGTCGGGGGGGGGGTGAGTGGGGGGGGGGGGGGGGGGTAGAGGGGGGGTGGTGACCGTCTGGAGCTGTAACGCTACGGTCAGGGCCCGTACATGACCATTAACGGCCCACTGGTTGAATGTGCTTCCATGCCCCAGGCACACGGGGTGCTTTCCAACAACTTGGACAGGAGACGCCGCTTTCCTCCTCCACGTTGTCAAACTGTTCTGCACCTGCGCCAATGTCCACGCCTCCCACCTCCTCCACACCACCGACCATCTCAGCCTCCACAAGTACTTGTCCTGCTCCAAGCATAACCACTATTGTAGGACACTAGCGTTGTCCACGCAGATTTAACACCTGGCTTGCCACGGCGAACGAATTCACACGAGGGGAGGAACAGCACCGCGACATGCAGCAAGAAATCGATGATTTGGGCTTTCTCCACTCAAACAGCAAATCGGAACAATGGTGACGGAGCAATGGAGGAACATGGTGTCCGCGCAGCACCGAGATGTAATTGTCCATGCACCTGCATGGGCGCGACGGAGGAGGTTCAAATCTGGATGTGAAAATGTTTCCATTGAAGTCTTCCACCGAACTACAGGAACATTCCTGATAAATGGCCAGGAAACTTGCAGCACTTTATCCATTCGTACAAAGCCTGGAACACCCTCCTCGAATGCAGCGCAGAAACGGCCCTCCCCCCAACACACTCTATATAAGCGATGTTTCCCACGCGCGGAATATTCCGAGCCTGCCACATGTAGGACCGACCTGTAAATGCATAGAGAATGGCCATTAATCGAATTTTTTGTGATCCATGCGAGACAGAAAGTAACTCCCCTGTGTAACTTTGATGTCAGCCAGTGGGCAATGCTCAGATGCGTGGACACCTGCCGTTTGTTGTAGGCCATTCAGGAGGCTACGTTGATTGTCAGTCGCCAGGACTACGGTATAATAACTTCATTGCCACTGCTTCAAGACCTGTATCAGATCTGAAAAAATCTGCTGGGCAGGGACAGGAGACGTGGCGACTACACTCTTGGCCACATGAGTCCGGTGGGGGACTTGAAATGTAGAGGAGATGGAGGGCATTTGGAGCAGAAGCATTGTCTGGTGAAATGAGTGGATTTTCTATCCAGGTGACAAGAGAGGAATGAGCAGGAGCAGTGAGAGGTGATGGAATGAGAAGATGAGGCAGATGACCCCCAAGCTCCGGGGCAGTATACAGTGGAAATGGAGGCAGGGAGCCCTCGTAGGAGACACTTGTGCAATGGCCCGCAGCAAGCATATTGCCTGCTAGTGACAGCGCTAATAGTCAGCATCCGGCATAAGGAGGGATGACTTCAGGCTCATCCACCGTATTGGACCCCTGTCGCTACTGGTCCAAAATGGGAGCCTTTTTCCCATCTATTGTAGAATGTGAAGAGCAAACTCAAATACAATAGGGATATCCTCCCGTAATCATGTTGGGCCGCTGCCGTAATTGGCCGCATATCGTCCCTGCCTCTGCAGGTCTGAACCGGGGGATTTCCTCAGCGCTCAGACGGGTGGTACATAGCTGGTCGGCGCTGCTAGGAGTGAAGGTGGGGGGGGTGTAGAGCAGTACCAGCTCCATCAGTAGTAACCCTAAGTCCTGGATACACTGATGAGCAGCTATCCTTCAACCCGCACTATTGAGGTAGGTGCAGCTCCCACAGCAGGCATTCAGCATGACCAGAAGCAGTTCCCTGAACCAACAGTTTGTGGCCGCCTACTTGACAGCACTCTGCCACCTCAGTTAGAAGATCCGCTTGACTAGTGGGCAGTGCTCAAACTGGATGTGTGGACCGCAATTTTGCCGAGTTTGCAGTGGGAGAAGCAGTTCTGCCCGTCCAGTAGTTGTGGCATCATAGCGGGAGTTTCAGGTGCCGGGGCTGGGGCCCATCGATACCCCCAAGGAGGAAGCCCGCTTTGACCACGTGAAATGTGGAACTACTGACCTTTGGTCCAAAGATGAATCAAGGCGTGGATCGGGCCAGGTATCTCCACACACCAATGCCTGTAGGCGTCAGTCCCTTGTTTCAAACTGACTGCCTCAGCCACTATTTTGAAGTCGCCCACCCGCGCTGAAGCCACAATCTGCTGACAAGTTTCTCCATCTTCCTACCACCATCTTTACCATGGGACTGTATTGGTTCCACGCCACCTCTACTACTGTCAATGTGCACTCTAATGACTCACGAGGGCTGCAGCTTGCTGTTTCAAGTTGCCGTGTGACCTCCACACTGTTCATTGTGGCCACTGTCTGACCTCAAGCTGCAGCTGTGGCTGCTGCCTATGTCCTCCACACTGTGTCATTGTGCCACTGCCTGACCTCATGCTGCTGCCCGTGCCGGACCGTCCTGCCACAGTCACTTGTGCCACTCTGTGGCTCCTCACTGTTTTGCCACCATTCCAGAATGTCATTGTGCCTCTCTCCTGACCTCATGCTGCTGAGCAGTGACTCCTGCCCTTGCCCTCAGCACACTGTGTACATTGAGCCACTGCCGTGACTTCATGCATGCTGCCGCCGATGACTCTCCGCTCTCAGACAATTGTGCCATTCTGTGGCTTCCTCCTGTTTTCCCACCTCCAGAATGCAATGTGCCACGTGCCTGATCTCAATTGTCTGCTGTGCTGTCGTGAACCCCACACGTGTGATTGGTGCCCGCTCTGTGGCCCTAAAAACGTGTTTTGGGGCCGCCTCCAGAATGTCAATTGATGGCCACTAGTCCTGAACCTCATGCTGTGCTGCTTTGTGACCTCCACACTGTGTTGATTGTGCCACTCTGGGCCCGTAATTATAGACTGTTTTTCCCGCCTCCAGAATGTCATTGTGCCACTCCTGATCTCATACCGCTGGCCTGCTGCCCCTGCCGTGACCCTCCACACTGTGAGGATTGTGCCACACTGGTGTCCTAAACTGTATTTGGCCCGCCTACAGAATGTCCATTGTGCCACATGCCTGATCACATCACAGACTGTCTGCCGCCATGACCTCCACACTGTGTTGATTGGTGCCACTCTGTGGCCTAATAGCTGTTATTGCCGCCTCTAGAATGGTCATTGTGCCACTGCCTGATCTCATACTGCTGCCTATGGCAGTGACCTCGCACACAGTTGATTGTGCCACCTGCTGTGGCCTAATACTGTTTGCCGGCCTCCAGATGTCCATTGTGCACTGCCTGATCTCATGCTGCGTGCTTCCGTGACCTCCACACTGTGATATTGTGCCACTGCTGCGTGGCGGTAATACTGTATGGTCCGCCTCCCCCCAGAATGACATTGGGTGGCCACTGGGCAGCCTGACCTCAAACTGCTGCCTTTGCCATTGACCTCCTCTCGTCAGTCATAGTGCCACTCTGTTGCGTTCCTCGTGTTTTGGCCACCGTCCAGAATGTCATAGTGGGCCACTGTCCTGAACCCTCAAGCTGCTGTGTGCTCCGTGCCGTCCACGCTGTTGTCCGACACTCTGGGTCACTAAAGTGTGCCACCACCTTGTTCCTCTCAGCATGTTTTTTCCAGCATGTACGTCTGGCATGACTTAAATCAGGCTGACGATTCCCGCTTGAATTTTTTTGGTCATTTTGCCCTCTTGTATTAAGTTGCCCATGGGAATTTTATAGTGAGAGCGATTCTAATAGCGCGCCGGCAGTACATCTGCGTGTCAATACTAAAACACAGGACAACTTGTAAGTAGACAAACCGAAGCTCCCTCTTGTCATATTTAATAGCAGAGGGCACCCTGTTCAACAATTCACCCTGCAGCTCTGTGCAGCCTTAAAATAAGCTTGCTTTTTAAACCCGATTCGTTCCGTAATATAATCGAACGAAACGAATTTTGGTCCGGAAAATTCGCAAAGTGACCGAATCGAATTTTTGAGAAATTCGCCCATCTCTAGTTCCTGCCTTTCTTCTTTTCTGCCTTCCCTCCTTCTTTATTTCTTCCATCCTTCCTTTCTTCCTTCCTTCATTTCTTCCTTTCTTTCTGCCTTCCATCCATCTTTCTTTAATTTCTTACTTTCTTTACCTTCTTTCCGTCCTCCTACCATCCTTACTTCCATCCTTTCTTCCATCATTTATTTCTTCACTTTTTTCTGTTCTTTCTGTATCTTTCTTTCATTCTTTCTTTTTCCTTTTTTCCTTTTTTTCTTTCTTTCCTTTTTTTTCTTTCATTCTTGTTTATTTCCTTCTTTCTTTCTTGCCTTATGTCTTTCCCTCTTGCCTTATTTTTGTTTTTCTTCTTTTATATTTTTCTTTATTTCCTTCTCTTCTGTCTACCTGCTTTCTTTCTTTCTTTCTTTCTTTTTCTTTCTTTCTTTTTTTTCTTGTACTATATGTGGAAACACATACATGCAGTAAAGGGAAAAAAGATCTCTTAATCTGAGTAACTTATATTTTGCAGAAAAAAAGAGGCCACAATATTTTGTTCAATGTTTATTCACAGAGGATATAAACCACCAACCTGGCACTTATAACAGTTACCGTGAAAGTCAGGGAAAAGTCACAGAAAATATCAAATTAATATTCAAATGTATATTGAATGGAAATGTGTGGTTGAAATATGTTGCTTCTGTGTGAGGAATAATAGGATTCCCAAAATGTTAGCATTTGTCTCTCATTTCTGAATCTAATGAAGATATTCTGTATACCAACAGAGTGATTTACATGTTATCGCTCAAGAAAGCCGTTATTCTGATATTCAATGAAGGTTAAAATTTTCATTTTTTTTATCACATCTTACAATTGATTTTAATGACAGGTTCATATTTATGCATGGAACTTTTTGTGATTGTATCAATATAAATGTGCAGACTGCCACCTTTTGTCCACCCCTGTTAACCCATGCATTGCTGCTGGGGATTTTATTGTTTTGATTATATTATCAATGCTCTTTTTAAGTCAGATGTATAATAATGTCACAGCTCTAAAATGGCTATAAATTTGCTCTCCCTGCATAATATATATGGGTCAAACACAAAGGGGGCCTACCTTTCTCAAACACCTTGTACCTATCATACTCGGTGATGACAAGACAGGAGTAAAGGGTTAACTCCTAAACTTAATCTCACACAGGAAGTCTCCCCTCTATCTGATTCCATTCTGAACTTGAATATCTGTGACCCCTGGCGAATGTTGGTCTAAGATAGACTACATATTTACCACCCACAAGCTTGTCCCGAGGGTGGAGGAAATACTGATTGAAGACATGGTCATTTCTGATCACTCCCCTGTGTCAGTTACCCTACTACATAGAGTCCCGCGGGGTTCTGACTATATTTGGAGATTCCCATCATACTTAAATAAGGATGAAGAATTTTGTTCATCCTTGCAAAACTGGTGGCAGGAGTTCCATTACTATAATGAAGCTCATCAGGAAATCCCCCAATTGTATTGGGATACCGCAAAAGCGATTTTGAGAGGCAAGCTGATGGCCCATGTTTCCGGGTTTAAAAAAACTTGTAAATAATAAAATAGAATCCCTAAATAACGAGTTACGTATGGCCTACAATACCTTCCTCACAACTTCATCACCGGAAAATAAGTCTAAGTGGGTTTCGGCCAAGCAACTTTACGAGTCCTGGATGGAGAGGAAGGAATTTCAAAGAAAATCCAAAACAGAAACTGCCCTGTTCCAATTTGGTAATAAACCGGGTAAACTTCTGACGAAATTTGCCAGGGGTCCTCACCCTCCATCCCCTCGTCCTATTTTGAAAGATCGAGAGTGACTCCTTAGAAGGAAAGGAGTGGAGGTTATTGATATCCTCCGATCCTTCTATCAAAAGTTATACACAGACGAGAATCTTGGTGACTAGTGTCGAGCGCTGAAATCGGAAAAAAGTTGAAATCGGGCAGATTTTCACTAAAATCTTGGTTCCGCGATGAAGAAATTATTTTTTCTTAAAATCTGATCAATAATCGACATTGCGGATTCCAAATGTGCCATTTTCGGCGCTTCCTGTAATTTTGGTGGCCAGCCAAGCAGTGCAGAGCACAAAGTGGGGAGGGGGGAGAACGTCACCAGTGGGGTGTGTAGGGATCTCATTGGCTGCTGAAATCACATGACCTTGTTTTATCTATGTCACTGCACTTCCTGATCGGTGCCATTTGCTTCTATACAGCCAACAGAACGGATAGCTGTCTCTCTGCTCAGCTTTTTTAAAAGATAGTAGAGATTGTCTGCCAGCGTTTTTACAATTGAAAAGGATCATTTAGTAGTTATATAAGGGTACAGCAAGATTACAGAATTATAGTTATTGTTATTTAGAGATTTGAAAAAAGCAACAGTGCTATGAAAAGCACAGCTTTAGGGGTGTGGGGGGGGCACCTGGGTAGGGTGGCAGATCTTGCATCAGACATATTTGTCCTCTCAAGCCACTGGGAAATAGCACCAAATTTTATTTCTGCATAGCCAGCATCCACCACAGTCTGAATTCAGGGTGCCCCTTTCTTGTGGGGTGCACGTCTGCATTTATTACTCATATTTGTCCTCTCAGGCCACGGGGAAATAGCAACCAATTTTATTTCTACGTCACATCACTTGTTTTGGGTGTAAAAATGTACCTGGTGTTCCTTTCACATAGACTTTAATGGGAATCGGAGATTAATCGCAATCGAGGATCGAACATCGGTGAGATGATTCACAAAATCTGGAATCGTCTCGAAGCAGATTATTGGCCGAATTGCTCATCACTATTGATGACCAATTGATGCCGGAGGTTGTATCAATATATAGGACCAGTGTCCGGCAATTAATCAATTACCAGCACGCTGGCCCTTTAAAACCGGTAGGACTGCCGCGCGCGCGCCCTAGAGAGCCGCACGGGGTCAGGAACGCGGTGGAGTAAGTACTGGCTCCCAGGAGAGCAGGTGCATGCGCGGCCCGACACGCGGACCACGGCGCCACCCGCCCCTGGCGCAGGGGAACCAGCGGAGACATGGGTGCGCCTGCAGCCCAGCCTGTGGGCTGCGGGACCACCCGTGACTCTTAGCTTGTGATCTTAGGCACTGTCTAGACTAGATCAAGCACTCATAATTCTATTCAAATACCGATCTGGGAGAACTACTTGCCTCTCTATGGGATCTCTTAGCCCTGCTACATACTAAATTTGCCCATTTCCCTATAGACATCAGGTCTTGCGTTCTTATGCATGACAGTGTAAGTGGAGCAACGAGGCAGGCTTACCGGAGTACATCGAAGTCACAGACAAAGAACACGACTCCAACACCAGTTCAACAACAGTTTGATTTACTGGATTTCCTGAAAAAGTGTAGCGAACAATTCCCCCAAACACTTGTGTACAAATATGTACCCGGGGCCCCTGTGCTGCACAGCGTGACGCCAGGAGTGTATCTTATGGATGCCTGATAAATTTACCTAGCCCTTACTTTTTAAATACCATACGAGCAACAGAACGATTGCGTGTGGTGCCGTTCACGGGCGCACGCGGTGCAGCACAGCAGCTTACAACCTGACCAAATGTACCCACTTTCCTCCCAAATACACATGATGATACGAACTCTCTCGCAGGCGAACCAGTCGCGTGAATATTGTTGTGAAAACTCTCTTTAGGAAGGCGTACTTAAGAAACCCCTTTTTTGGCCTGTAACCGAACATGAACTATCTAATCTAACAACAGGCCTTCTCAAAGTCCTGAGCTCGTAGGTGTGCACACTGTGAGCCGCAGGCGCTCTGGGATCGTAGCTAAAGTCCAGTTTGACAAAGACTCAGACAGGTGTATAGTCCAAATACGGTTGCTCCATATTTTATTGGCACACGTTCAAACAAGGTAGTGGCAACAGGTGAAAAACGTAAACCAAAACAAACGAAATAAACTCCTGCTCGTCTGAGCACTGGCTAATACAAAGGTAGTTGTCCTCACTGTACCTTAAATTCAGCCGTGGCTGTATGGGAGATCCTGCCTCTCTCCAATCCGCAACCTCTCAGGTCAAAACTCTTTTGCCTGGATAACAGCCACCCCTAGTCAGCTGACTAGCTGACTTATATAAGGCAGCCAAACTGTGGACTGGATCCTGGGGGAGCAGTCACCCACCCAACACTTTGACTGCTCCCGGTAAGAGCCGTCCCGGAGTAAGCTGTTTTTCAACAGCTATGCTAGCTGTTAAACATGTGCCAACTACATATCGCAGCTGACCATAGGAAACAACGGCTCCTACCTCACCAAGGCCAGTACCTTGGTGACACGTAACTGCCACCTACCAGTGGCGGGACCATGCGACTTTCCACTCCTTTGAAGTCGCTTGTCATCCGTTTATCACGGTGCATGCAGAAACCCGGCGGAATATATACACCATTACAGACCTTTCCGGCCGCCATCTTACAACACATATAATAAAGGTACCTCTCGTTGGCCAGCAGTTCCTACTCTGAGGTGTAGATTCTTCCCGATGGGGCCGATATTCCAGATACAATCGCTCCTCTAAGACTTTGCAAAGTGTCCTTTTCAGCCAGGCGCTCTCTTAGACAACAGCGTCTGTGTCGCCAGTCAGGCTCTTCTTTCCCTCTAAAGCATCTAAGTCAAGAGCCTGGCAAATTCGGAGAAAGCTGTATCGATCCTCTCTCCGTTCCTTTCCTCTCCTGCTCTCTCAGAGGCTTCTCCTGTTGCCACACAAAATGGCAGTTGTATCGTGACAGTTACCACTGACAGTTATATCTCATATGCATACACCAGAAACTGGAAACGGTGGCATCTTGCGGCCAAACAGCAGAATGCAACAGTATACTTTACAACTATAAATCACACATATGATTTTATTGAGTAAACACAATGCGGCTGATCCACTATCCCACAAAACCATAGCCACATGGAAAATAAGCTGCAAGCTATTTAAGCTCCCAGCATTATTAAGTAAGCATTTGCCCATAATAGGTCACCCAGAGTTTCCACAAGGCTTAGGCAACAAACATTTTCTCCTTGGAAAGCATTGGGTATTGATAATATAGGACGCCTTTTTAATTATGCATGTCATTCTCTACCTGAGCTTCAACAGTCCCACCAAATCCCAAATTTGCATTTTCGCACTTACAGTCAGGTGATACGTTTTGTGAAAATTAGGGTAGTGTAGTTAGAACAGGAATTCCTCTCTAATTCCTTTGATGACATTATCGGATCTCCTTCTGATCGTCATACCCTGTCTTCAATATACGCGAAACTTCGCAATCCTGATATACTAAATTGGGAATCCATTTTGTTTTCCAGCTGGGAAGAGAATTTCCAGACGAGGGCATCCCTCAGATCATAGTGGGAGGATTGAACCGAGTTTGTAAAGCAGTCATCAGTGAAAAGTGGCGTGAAACTTATTTCCGCTTTATCCACCATGAAATTTATGGTTTTAATATCCTACCCCCACCCTCAAGCTCCCCACCGTGAACTAGCCTGCCCCAAATGCCAGCTTCCAAAATCTGACCTGTTTCATGGAATCTGGACCTCTCCCAATTCTCAGTCATTCTGGACACAGTTACATGCTATATTAAAGAAGAAATGGGGAATTTCCTAGCCTATCTCTCCAAAAACCTTCCTGTTGCATGATTTTCCAGACACTACAAAACATCACAAACTGCTACGCATAATTTTGCTGGCTGCAAAAAGATGCTTGCTAAATAAATGGCTTGACGATAACACTCCATAGTTTGGAGAGGTGTGGGCACAGGTAAAGCACTATCTGAATATGGAAAGAAGGGAGGTGGAGTATTCTAAAGCAACTCAAACTGAGAAATTTTTTGGTCAGTGGCTACCCTTTATACTGAGCTTTTTGAACAATGATTAAGTTAAAATCCTACTCTCTCCTTTTCTGCACACCAAATGGTACCTGAAGTGTGAACTGACTGGTTGGTGAACCTATTTGGTTGGGGACAGGCCAATGACAAGTGGAGATCTGCTTTATGACCTTATGGAGGAAGAAAATAGTTTTCCAGGAATGCTTTCCAACTACCGTATATACTCTAGTATAAGCCGACCCGAGTATAAGCCGAGGCACCTACTTTTGCCCCAAAAAACGGGAAAACTTATTGACTCGAGTATAAGCCTAAGGTGGAAAATGCAGCAGCTACTGGTAAATTTTAAAAATAAAAATGGATAACAACAAAATTACATAGGCAGTTTAATGTCCCCCATAGGCAATTATAGGCGGATATATGGCCCTATATGCAGGTATATGTCCCAAATGGCACGTATATGGCCCCATAGGCATGTAATAGGCAGTTATATGTCCCCCATAAGCAGATTATAGGCAGGTATTTGGCCCCATACGCAGGTAATAGGCAGGTATATGGCCCCATAGGCAGGTAATAGGCAGGTATATTTGCCCCATAGGCAGGTATAGGGCAGGCTGTAGGCAGGTATAGGGCAGGCTGTAGGCAGGGTACAGGCAGGTATAGGGCAGGCTGTAGGCAGGATATAGGCAGGTATAGGGCAGGCTGTAGGCAGGTATGGGGCAGGTATAGGGCCGGCTGTAGGCAGGTATAGGCAGCTGTAGGCAGGTATAGGGCCGGCTGTAGGCAGGTATAGGGCTGGCTGTAGGCAGGTATAGGGAAGGCTGTAGGCAGGTATAGGGCCGGCTGTAGGCAGGTATAGGCAGCTGTAGGCAGGTATAGGGGTATAGGGCAGGCATAGGCAGTTTAAAAAAATTTAAAAAAATCACTTACCTGGCTGCCCGCTGCTCCGCCTCCTCGCTGTCCGGCCTCCCGCGCGCTGTCCTGCATCTTCTCGGCACAGGTGGGTGACGTCATCAGGCCGCGCACGCAGCGTGATGACACACGCTGCCTGTGCCGGAAACTGCGGGAGTCCGCGAGTCTGCTTGCGGCCGTCCAGAGACCACTGCGGGGCACGGAGCGCTCGCTCTGTGCCCCGCAGTGGTATCCCTTCACCTATATGCGCTCCGGAGGAGTCGCATATAGGTGAAGCGATCGCGGACAGTGCCCGGGCCAGCGCAGCGCTCGGACACTGTGCGCTCACTCTGCCTTCAGTTATATGCGCTCCCTGAGGAGCCGCATATAACTGAAGCGTCCCTGTCGGCACTCGGGCCATCACAGCACCCGAGCGCCGACAGTGACTCGAGTATAAGCCGAGGTAGAGTTTTTCAGCTCATTTTTTGGGCTGAAAAACTCGGCTTATACTCGAGTATGTACGGTAACTATTCTAGACATAGTCTTGTCTGGTGGATGGGATGTGTTTAATATACACTTGATAATTGTTACCAGGCCTTCCAATTTAAGAAAGACTTGATTTTTCTAACCTAATTTAGTTTTAATTTGTATTTGTACACCATTTTTTTTTTTCAATGAATATATTGTGCTAAAATGTATTTTGGTATAAACTATTACTTCTTGACTACTTTTCCAAAGATACAATTATTGACACCACCATTTGTATTGTCAAGTAGTTTTTTGTTTTTTATTGAAACGAAATGTAATACATTGGCATATATGTTCATTGATTGTATTCATAAAAACTCAATAAATATATTCCTAAAAAAATGGCTATAAATTTACTGAAAATCCATGCTCATGCAATCTGAAAATCAGATGGAACTTGGTCATAGGAAGAACTCTCTAAACACAAAACCCCACCACAAATAAGCACACTCCCAGACCTTTCACGGTGGGAGCACACTGATATTTTGTTGCCACTTGAAAAACCAACTGAGACAATAATGGTATTGAAAGATTGCATAGCATTATACTAATAGTTTTACCTTAAAGTGTTTATTTTATCTAGCAAACCCATCTTTAATTGTTGCCCACTGACAATTAGCAGACTGGTATAGCTGGCAATTAGCAGACAGGTATAGCTAGTCCTGAATTTGCCCTCCAGCAACCACTGCAGATATAATGCAATGTTGTACAGTTCAGTTCAGTTGATTGGATAGCTACAGTTGAAACCAGAAGTTTACATACCCTATATAAGAAGACACAGAGCATGTTTTTCTCACTATCTGACATGAAATCAGAATAAACCTTACCAATTTTACGTTAATTAAGAATAACAAAATTATTTATGTTTGCCAAATGCCAGAATAACGATAGAGAATTTTTGAAGGTATTTTTATTATTTTATTTCTGCAAAGTCAAAAGTTTACATACACTAGGATTACTATACCTTTAAACAATTTGGGCCATAAGATGATGTCATGTCTTTGGAAGCTTCTGATAGGTTTACTGACAACATCTGAGTTAATTAGAGACACATCTGTATTTTGAAGCACATCAGAAACACATTGTTTCTGTTTACAACATCATGGGAAAGTCTAAGGAAATCAGCCAAAATATCAGAATTGTGGACTTATTCAAGTCTGGATCATCCTTGGGTGTAATTTCCAGATACCTGAAGGTATCTCGTTCATCAGTACAAACAGTTATATGCAAGTACAAACAAGATGGGAATGTCCAGCCATCATACTGCTCAGAGAAGAGATAGGTTCTGTGTCTCAGAGATAAACATGTTGTGGTCCATAATGTGTATATCAACTCAAGAACAAAAGCAAAATACCTTGTGAAGATGCTGGCAGAAGCTGGTGAGATTGTGTCATTATCCACAGTGGAACGAGTACTGTATCAACCAACATAAGCTGAAAGGCCACACTGCCATGAAGAAGCCATTACACCAAAAGAAACAAATAAAAGCCATATTAATGTTTACAGATGCACGCAGAAACAAAGACAGACATTTTTAGAGACACGTGATGTGATCTGAGCTGTTAAATTGAACTGTTTAACCATAATGACCATTTTTATATTTGGAAGAAAAAGGGAAAAGCTTGGAAGTCTAAGAATACCATCCCAACGATGAAACACGGGGTAGCAGATCATGTTGTGGGGTTGTTTTGCTACAGGAGGGACCGGTGTACTTCACAAAATAGATAGCATCATGAGGAAAGAAGATTATGTGGCAGTACTGAAGCAACATCTCAAGAAATCAGTCAGGAAGTTAAAGTTTGGGCAGAAATGGGTCTTCCAAATGGACAAACTGCCAAACTGGTTACAAAGTGGTTTAAGGATAACTAAGTCAATGTTTTGGAGTGTCCATCACAAAGCCTTGATCTTAATCCTGTTGAAAATTTATGCGCAGAGCTGAAAAGGCAGGTGCGAGCAAGGCGATCTACGAACATGGCTCATTATACCAATTCTGTCAGGGGGAATGGGTTTAATTTCCTACCCACTATTGCAAGAAGCTTGTGAAAGAATATCTAAAATGTTTGACCCAAGTCGTACAGTATAAGGCCAATGCTACATATGTAAACTTTTGACTTTGCAGAAAGTAATAAAAATGCCTTCAAAAATTCTCTCTCTCATTATTATGGCATTTGGCAAATATAAAAAATTATGCAAATCCTAATTAACCTAAAATGGGTAAGGCTTATTCTGATTTCATGTCAGACAGTGAGAAAAACATGCATATGTGCCTTTTTATATAGTGTACGTAAACTTATGGTTTCAGCTGTATCTTGCTGCCTATACTGTACAATAGCTGAAGGAGCCAACTTCTTGGCAAGGATATGAAGAGAAGTGTGTTTTTTTATTGCAATTACTAGAAAGTGGATTAGCAAGGATAGGGAAGGCTACCCACCTAATGTGGGGCCTACATACTTACCTAATGGGGTTCTATATGGGGACACAAAAGGAGAATTACATTTGAGAGCACAAAATGAGGTCAGATATTTTCATTGAGTTAGATCTGACACTTTTTTGGACTAACGTTTGGCATCTGAATCCAAACATGACCTCAGTTGTTTTCTATCATGTCAACTTGTTAAGATACAGGATACCCTCCCTTTGTCCCAAAAATTATACAAAATGTACATTCAAAGGAAACTAAAGAATAAATTACCTGAAATAATGTTTTTTTTTTTTTTTTTTACTTGCAGAGGTGGGAATATAATGTTCTTTCTGTTAACATGTGGAAGGTATGGATCACCAGGTTTGAGGTTAGATCTTGGAGGCTAATTCAACTCCACCAAATTCTTATCATGACTTCTGCTGTCCCACGTACACAGAAAAGTGGGATACTTGGTGTATCTGCATTGCTAACCAGTTGAAGGTCAACACAGTTGATCAAAGGAGGATAACTTCACTCCTATTCAAGCAAGTTTTTCTCATGCAGTCTTGATGCTGGGAGTTTTTGAAAGAGAGTAGTTCAATGAAAACCGGTACTGGGATTTCAGTTGAATGAAGCACTGGGCGTATAGCTGATGGTAGACTATGATACTCTATTTTACATTTAATTTTCTTCTTATTTCCTGAAGTTTTCATTATACAAAAAATTACAGTCACTTGAATGATCTCTGTGCTTTCGCCGAACCATAGGTATACCAAACGGCAATTTATTACATGTTCGTTTCGTCCACATCTGTAAACGCTCAACACACTGCTTGCACACCTTGTGAGGGGCCCAAGACTTATCTTGATCACCAAGTTTTACTTTAAAATATGCAAACTAGGCTTGCCTAACAAATGCGCGATGTTTGTCCTTTGACTTGGTATAATCAAACTACTACGGGTATAACCAAACAAATCAGAGTTGTTTAGGCATTTACAACAAGAAATAGCAGAGGCAGACATGATCTGTAGAAAAGAAAATAAGTATGTATATAAATAAAAAAATTAATTCTGCTAAAAACTCTCGAGTGGCACACTACCTCTTACCACACTGTCCTCATTTGTAACTAAATAACTTAGACAAGTATAAACCTGTCACTGGTCTCCAAGGTCATCCCTCAGCCCTTCCCAATTAAGGAAGGTTTGCTTTCAGCCAATAGGAGAGCACTAGTGTTTCCTTTGATCCAGGCTAGATCAAGCCTAGAGTGATTGCATTAAGATAAGCTATAGAGAAAACATTTGACATGATAGAAGAAATTATCATGCCTATTTAAGTCAAACACCGCTGAAAAATGTAACACAACAGGAATTATGTTCAAAATTCTTCCCCAGTATTCCCCAGTGTTGTCTGGGTGTGGCACATTCTGAAGAGATGAGTCATGGTTAGAAAAGTCACCATGGTGGTCTGGGCGGAATTTACACACTTGTTGACACCACGTGGCTCATGAACATTAGGAACATCACACAAACACTCTGCAACCATTGCTAGAAAAACACAAACTATTGGTGGCAGCATTATGGGTTGGAGAGTGTTTCTGTGGCATTCTCTGGGCCACTCATCCATGTGAAACTTGAGTTTGAATCTATCCTTGCAGATCATGTCCACCCCTACATGCTGATTGCCTTCACTGGTGCAGAAGAGATCTTCCAGCAAGAAAATGAGTCATGGCACATATCTAGATAAAAGGGCAGGACTAATACGTCTAAGTATTACCCTGGCTGACTAATTTCCCAGGTTTGACCACTGCAGCCATTATGTTTCATTTATGGACCTCCCCCACACACCCTCGAGCAGCTGTGGGATCCACTGCAGTCAGCATAGTTCCAAATACCTATGACAACCAAGCAGGACCTTATTGAGTCAGTCCTAGCCTGCCTAGTTGATGTCTATGCTACACATAGTGACCACTTTGGATATTAGCTGGTTGTCATAATCATGTGACTCAGCTGTATAGAAAAAAAAGAAGAGTGAACGACTCATCAGAAAAGATGTCACCTTTGAGTTAATGGATGTACCTGCACTGTAATAGTTCATACGGTCTTTAGAGCACCTGTGTACAACAACCATCAAGCACTATATGGTCACTGTATTGTGATTAGATTGGTCTTAGTGTAATGGATATTATTTAGTAACAGTATAGTGGTATTATTCAGTCACTGTATGTTGGTGACATTTAGCCATGATCTGGTGGTATTGTTTGGTCTTTATTTAGCGGTATTAGTGGTAATATTGGTCTTGATACACAATACAGTACTGTTTTC
Organism: Phyllomedusa bahiana; assembly: GCA_025379985.1. Classification (NCBI taxonomy): domain Eukaryota; kingdom Metazoa; phylum Chordata; class Amphibia; order Anura; family Hylidae; genus Phyllomedusa; species Phyllomedusa bahiana. Next base: position 39,416 of record JAODAL010005739.1, on the reverse strand, counting down.
CAGGGCTGGGATATGACATTTGGATGCCCTTATCAAATAGAGCAAATGGACAATTCAAGTGCTTGGCTCTGGCCTCGCTTTCAGTGCCCGTGGCTATGCCCTCATTAGGTGGAATAGGAAAAAAATATATAGAGTGTAACTTACTGCTGGTATCCACTGTTTATGGAGTTTAGCTCATGATCCCACTCCATAACTCTTTGCGCCTCCTTCCTAACAGGTATGAGGCGATGACCAAGATAGACTTCTACATTTGCCCAACCATTATCCTGACCCTGATGTTTTTTTCCATTAGAGTATGGTGATAATATTTGCCCCCTGTATAGCAATTTTATTTTGGTAATGGTATGGCTATTATATAGAGGTACTGGAAGCCCCACACATCAATCTTAATTATTGTTTGTATTAGTGGGATGCAAGACTGGGCGGGGTTAGAGAAGGTAGAGAAAGAGAGGCAGAAAGTTAGTAGTCATGTACAGTAGCTGTAAGGTGGACCTCCAATGACAACTCCAACAGTGCTCTCTAGGCAATACAATTCAACACCGTGGACCCATAACAACAACTGGGATAAAGACCCATGTTGTGTTTAGAGTTAATACCCACATGATTCAGGATGATGTGCTTCATAGAGAAAGACATGAGATACACACCCAAATGCTGTACATTGATCTAAGGCTGCTAAGCAAATTTCTTTTAAATGAACACAAGTTTCTTAGTACACATTTTGATCAAACTTTATAAGTCCACTTGCCAGTACAGAATATTTAACCTGCTGTTCATTTTATACATTTTGGTTAGCAGTAATAAATTAATTTATAGCATATGGATGTGCTGTCCATGTCATGTATGTTCCCTATTGTTTTGGTTTGCTTTGGTATCAGCACTGCTATTTTATCCACTTAGCAGGAGATTGCATAAGGGCTACTTATCATCTCTAAGGGTGCTTTCACACAGCGCAGTTTTGGTGCAGTTTTACCTGCGCTCCAATTACCTTTATTACCAGCAAGCTTCTTTCAGTTGTCTAAATTGTTTAGAAAGGTGTTTCAAGTTAGTAATCAATTACTGTGTGTGAAGTCTTGTGGATTGCAAACACACTAATTGATTACTCACTTTCCAAACAGTTTAGGTAAGTGAAAAAGCTTGCTGGTAATAAAGGCAGTTTCATTGCAGTGCAGTCAAAACTGCACCATGTGAAAGCACCCTAAGTCCATATGATCGAAGCACATGGAAAGGTGAGTTTTCTAATCCTTCCTTTTGGTATTGACACCGTTTGGAAGCCACTAACACTGTGATTCTTTGCCTACAGGATGATTTGGTACAGAGCCAGTTGGTTTAATCTGTTATCAGGGGTGTTGCTCAGCTGCTGGGTCACTCCCCCCATGGGTGCTGTTTTTGTGCCAGGGGTGACCACCTTGTAATGCTATGACATTTAGTGTAGGGACTCACTTAAAAGATGCTGCCTTAAAATACTAAATTTGCTCAAAATTTCTGGCTAACAGATGAGGATACTGAACAGAGCATACCCTCTATTAATTCAAATCACTTTATTATGTGTATGTATATATATATATATAATGTTTGAATTTTATCTAGAAATTTTCTCCTTTTTTTCTTCTGTGACACTTTCAATCTCTCCTTCTTTCTTTATGTTTCCCTGGCCCTATAGTCTTTCTGTGGTTCACATGTAATTTTCCTTTATCTCCTTCTCTTGCACTCTCTGAAAGTTTATTTTGCATGGTAGCATACGTGTGTAGGTCATTGTAAAGATGCATACAAGGAATAATGACTGAAATAAAATCATGTTTTAACTTGTTTGTTATTTTTTAAAATCTTTGCCATGTTTTCTAAAATCTGCTGAAATGCATTTTAAAATCTTCTTGACATCTAACCTCTGACAGCTATGCTTGTGAGATCCTTGATAAAACACCCTTTATCAATACAATGTAAGCATAGACTATTTGAAGTGGACTTCTACACTCTTAAGGCCACTTGTATGAAAACTGTCTAGGTCTTAAACTCACTGTGTTACCCATTGAAACCAAACAGAGCGCCCCTCTCATTTCATACAGTGCGCTGAAAAAATTAGAGGGGCACTCTGATTGGTTGCTATGGACAACAAAATGAGTTTTAGACCTAGACAGTTTTAATACATGTGGCTCTTAATGTGTGTTACAGGGTATAAAATAAAAGTGATGTTTTTAAGAAGATCCTAGAAAGTGTATGTAAGGGAACCTGTCACAAGATTCAGTCGAAATTGTAGTTTATTCATTTAGCTTACTGCTTATTCTGGTTGAGTGTCGCGGCACGCACTGCGGTCCGAGACCCTGTCCACAGATGTGACCGTGCAGTGGCATCACATTTGGGCTGGAACTCATCTATCTCCGCTCCTGCTCTTTCCTCTGCTTCTGGCTGGCACGTACATACCCATTCACTAGGACGCTCGCATGTCGGCTCTTTAAGCCTTAAAGGCCAGAGCACCCATGACACCCTAACATCATTCACTTCCTTCTTTATTAGAACATCTTCCCCTGTTTCCTCTGCCAGTTTGTTGGTGTCCTTTAGTGCTATTTAGAGAGAGAGTTGTTTCTTGTGCTTATACCGTGTACCTGATCTCCGGTCCGTTTCTATTGATTACATTACCTGCTGTCCACCCTGACCTTTCTGCCTGTCCCTTACTACGCTCCTACCTGCTGATTCTGTACCATGCTGCATCCAGGCTGTCACCGCAAGCAAGTCGCATCAGGGGTAGAGACCTGGGAGTTTCCCGTCACTAAAATCCAACCGGCCTTGTGGCTTTGGCAAAGACCGGGCGATTCCTTTGATTTCATTCCCTGATGTGACTTATTCCACCACTTACAATGGTCCAGTGGGTTCATACCTGTAACACTGAGGAGTCCTGTAGGAGATCTCACAAGTGAGTAACAGATATCTCTGTATGTACACTCATACAAAGAAGGGTGTTAATCACTGATAATTCTGCCCACTGGACTCCTAAAGCCAGAATAAGCAGTAAGTTAAATTAATAAAACTCCAAGTTCTACTGAATCGTTACCCACAAAACTACATATTAATCATCTTTGCTTCTTTTGATCTATAACATGCAGTCTGGATATTAGATAGCATGTGACAGGTTCCCTTTGGGTGGAATATATCTTCAAAAAATGACCTATTTTTTTAACTCTTGTTTTTAAACACTTTTTTTTTTGTTATAATCCACTTCACTATCAATATTTATAAAATATCCTGAAATCTTGCAAGACATGGGCCACTATGCCTAATAATAGCCTGGCACTTCCTGTTCTGTAGTGAAAACTTTTCATCAGTCTCCTCATTATTAGCACAGGCAGGATTACACTTAAAAATCACACCAATGTGTATAGATAACACAGGATCCACCATTCAGAATAAGAGATAGTTACAGCTCATCCTCTTCCCGGTCACACAATTTTTTCCAAGGTCACAGAACATGTCTAGAAAACTCTCCTATAGAAGTCAACGGGACTGATCAAGCTCACAGGCTCCTATTTCTATGCAGTTGCTATAAAGCATCTCTCTAAATGCTTTTAAAAGCAGCTCAAGCAAGATGACTGTCCTCATATAAAAAAAATAACAGAAGAAAAGAATTTGCATCAGTAAAGAATTTAATTAATAAAAAATAGTGATAGATTCCTTTAAAGAGACTCTTCTCTTGATGTGAAGGTTATTGATTTCAGCACACATTGTAAGAGATAACATCTAGAATTCGACCTGTTAGGACCATGCTCATGACAATTAGGGTATGTTCACATTTCACCACATATTGCGCGTTATATGTGGCAAAATGCGCCCCGCAATTATGGTAATCCATAGCTCTCATAGAGAGCTATGGGTTACGCATTGTCCACCCGCGCTTACGATACGATCGTATTATACACTGGGGGAGAAAAGTGACATGTCAATTGTTAGCGGTGAATACGTGCCGCTGACAATGAATGTCTATGGGGCTGGCACCTGGCCAGCCCCGCCATGCTTTGGAAAGACGTACTATACGCGCCGCAATACATCGTGTAAAAATACCCTTACACATACAGGCTGCTATGGGTAACCATTTCTGCAGAAGGAAGACTCTACATTTTAGGGCTTGTCCCCACAGCAAGGGTTAGTGGTCGGTTTTTCAGATGGTTTGAGGTTTTACAAATCAGCTGGAAACCGACATGCAACGCTCCCCCATAGACTTCAATAGAACATCCGTGCAGCAGTCCCCACTGCACAGATTTTCCACCAGGCGGTTTTTGACACCGTTGGCGGTCCAAAAAACTTAGAACATGTTCATTCTTTTTCCAGGTTTTCAGGCTTTACATGAACATGTGGGTGCAAAGTGGGACAGCTTGAATCCGCAAACCGCTGACAAAAGCCGTCCCCCTGCATGACAAAAAAGACAACATACCGGTCGAAAAGTCTGACCAGTATTTGGTCTTTGCTGTTTAAACGCACTTTTACTCTTTCTCTTTATGCAAGCCTTACTACACCCATTAGAAATTTGAAGGAAGGTGAATATGGGAAAATGACATTTTCACCCTTGGTTAAGGAAATGATTTTACAAATACCACTAGAATTATGGGTCAATTTCCATGGGCCAATGGGTTGTGTTTGATTTTGCAGCTAAACTCTATTGAAGTGAATGGAGCCGAGCTGTGATACCTCACACAACCATTGGAAAAAGCTGATGCTGTTTTTTTTTTTTGTTTTGTTTTTTTTAAATAACCATGCTTTCCTAATTCTACACAACCCCTTTTAATTATTTGGCGATTAAACAGTAGGAAAAAAAAATACAGGTTAAACACTATTAATCTACTATTTGACTGCCTTATGATTGTGGCAATACAATATGAGATTTTAATGGTAGTCACAGGTTTAGTCAGCTTTCTAGGTGGTCCTAGTTAATATGAAAGCTCAGACAGGAAGCATGCACCTGTGCTCAGTGGCGACATCTGACTAATCACAGGGCATTATCTGCATTGAGATCCTATTACAAAGTCAACACAGAGCATGGTTACATGTTGTTTTTACTGTAACATTTTAATGCATAGCAGCAGGATGCTACAGTGTGTGCAATAACGGCCCGCGTCTACAGTGAAGTCGAGAAAATACAGTGACTGATTCCAATATGGTACTTCTGAAAGCAAACCGCATTGAGATTGATTTCATTAGCTGCCCATTAACTAGATTTCCTATATTTCTATTTTAAAAAAAGTTAAAAGCCGGCTATGTACTTATCACTGATGTGTAAAGATTGAAATGATGATGGACTGTGGCTTTCAAATTATTAAAGAAAAAACATCATCATGTTTATTTTATCTGCCCATAAAAGTCTAGCAGTTCTCCATGAATATGCAAACTGATTTGGTTTAATTAGCATGATTGGCTTTTGCAGCAGCAGAGTCGAATGTGTTTAGAGGGATATGAGGCAATCGCTAATGAGGTCAGGGTAATGGGCTTGTAAACGAAAGCTTCAACTGCTGGTCCATCTGCTACACAACCAACATAAAATCATACAGTATGTCTCTATTGAATCTTTTCTGTGATTGTAAGAGGATCCGCACAGAAGTGGGAATGATAATGAGCTGCCATAAACATGTTGAATGGGCAAGCAAAGGTTGATACTCTCTGTGCTGGAGGTTCTCTCATAGTGAGAAAGCTAAACAAACATTATATCCTATCCAGTCAATAGAGGAGACCTAGAGGCATGACAACATGATAACATACCACTTCCTAAGATAATTAAAATCATCATTAAATGGATGCTTTATTGACATACACTCAGTGTAACGTCTTAAACATGTGAATTTTGAGTGACATATTACATATCAAAATCAACAGATCTTTTTTAAATAATAAGAGATATTGTAGGGAAAAATATGTCAGTGGATCCATAACACAGCGATCATATTGCTCTTCCATGTACCTCCAATATTATGTGGAGGTTCATGCAGCATCATACTGTATAACGCATTATGGAGATATTCTTTCCTCAAAGCTAATACATAGGCACCAAATGGCATTGCTTGCTGCCATACAAAGTATTTGCATGTGGTTTTATGATGGACATAAACATGTATATTAAAGGGGTTGTCCTACTCAACTGGACTCATTTCAATAGGAGAGTAATGGTCACCTCTCCTTTTAGAAGGGAGAGTTTCAAGGCTTGTTATATAAACTAGCGATATGCCATTACTGCTTGAAGAGGGGCAATGTTCCCCGGTAATGCAATAAGTCTCTGTCACAGATTCCATTATCTGAATGTAAAATTTAACTTGAGAAACATATTTTTTATTATAGTATTGAATCATTATTAGAGATGGGCGAATTGATTCTAACGAAGTGGAATTCGTTTAGAATTTCAGAAAACTTGGGTTCGGAACGAAGTCGAACCTTTGGGGTACTTTTCTGCGAACGTAAGTGTGCTTTTTGATTGATAAAATGGCTGCGAGCACAGGCGCTACATGGGCAAAGCACTCCTGGGAGAAGAAGGGCCCAGCCTGCATGACATTTGCAGAGATGAAGCCAATCAGAGACCGTCGGATTCTGGTGACCGTACACCAGCACTATATAAACCGAGCAGCAGCGCGGTGAGCTCAACACTCCTCTCACAGTACTGATAGGGAAGGTGCTGCGCGGGTGATAGCTCTTTCTGAAGAACTGATTTTTATACAAGCGATTTCTGATGGGTTCTCAGCTTGTCTCAGAGACCGTAGTCTCTGAGATGTTCCTATTTCTGATTTTTTGGGGGTATTGGATCTGAAATCCAGTGTGCGTCCACAGCAGCACGCATAATACCTTCCATATCAAGGTGGGATCTAAGCATACTGATGTATTCCATTTAAAGAAACATCGTTTTCAACAATACAAATACCTCCTTCATTTTTGCTGCTGAATTCAATTGCGCAATTTACATCCAGGGGTTAAATAACTAGTTTTAGCTGGTGTGTTGCTGACAAAAATAAAACATCTTTATCAACGCCAAAAATAAGGAAATAATATTTTTTGAGTTCTAATACACAAGCAAAGGCTAATTACAACTGTTATCACTAGTGTGGAGGCGTAGAAAACACGCAATTGTAACACGCTACACTAGTTTGAGCGGGCTCAATTCTTTGGTCTCAATTTACAATCCAGGGGGTTAATTCAGCGTTGTTTTGCGGTGTGCTGACAAAAATAAACCGTCTTTTTCAACGCCAAATAGATATAGTTTTTTTTTGGTAGCCTAATTCACATACAAGCAAAGGCTAATTATCAACTGTAACACTTTTTGTGAGTGCGTAGAAACACCCCATTGTAACAGGCTACAGTTTAGTGCGGCACATTCTTTGGCGCAAGTTTACATCCAGGGTAATTAAGCGTATGATATGCTGAGTGGCTGACAAAAATAAACCGTCTTTTTCAACGCCAAATATATATAATATTTTTATTGGTAGCCAAATTCACAATCAAAGCAATTACAACTGTATCTCTTGTTGTGTGGGGCGTAGAAAACAACGCAATTGTAAACACTCTCTCAGTTTGTGCGCTCATTCTATGGCGCAATTTACATCCAGGCGTTTAATTAAGCGTTGTTTTGCAGGTGTGCAGACAAAAGAAATAAACCGTCTTTTTCAACGCCAAATATATATATTTTTTTTTGGTAGCCCTAATTCACAAAGCAAAGGCTAATTAACAACTGTAGCTCTTGTTGTGTGGCGTTAGAAAACACCCAATTGTAACAACCAAACTGATTTGTTGCGGCTCAATTCTTTGGCGCAATTTACATCCAGGGGTTATTAATTAACGTTGTTTTGCTGGTGTCTGACAAAAATAAACCGCTTTTTCAACGTGCCAAATATATATTATTTTTTTTTGGAAGCCTAAATCGACAAGCAAAGGCTAAATTACAACTGTATCTCTTGTTGTGTGGCGTAGAAAACACTCATTGTAAACACGCTACTAGTTTGTGCGGCTCTTTTCTTTTTGGCGCAATTTACATCCAGGTTAATTAAGCGTTGTTTTGCTGGTGTCTGACAAAAATAAAACCGTCTTTTTCAACGCCACAATTATATATATTTTTTTTTGGTAGCCTAATTCACAAGCAAAGGATAATTAACTACTGTATCTCATTGTTGTGTGGCGTAGAAAACACGCATGGTTAACACGCTATCAAGTTTGTGCGGCATTTCTTTGCGCAATTTACATCCAGCCGGGTTAATTAAGCTTGTTTTTGGCTGGTTTGCTGACAAAAATAAACCTCTTTTTCAACAGCCAAATATATACTTTTTTTTGGTAGCCTAATTCACAAGCCAAAGGCTAATTACAACTGTTCTTTGTTGTGTGGCGTAGAAAACACGCAATTGTACACGCTACAAAGCATACTGAGTTTGTGCGCCTCAATTCTTTGGCGCACTTTTACATCAGGGGGTAAGTTAACGCGTTTTTTTGCTGGGTGTGCTGACAAAAATAAACCGACCTTATTCAAAACGCCAAATATATGATAATTTTTTTTTGGTACCAAATTCACAAGCAAAGGCTAATTAACAACTGTACTCTTGATGTGTGGCTGAAGAAAACCCGCAATTGAACCACGCTACTAGTTTGTGCGTCTCAATTCTTTGGCGCAATTTACACCAGCGGGGTTAATTAAGCGTTGTTTTGGCTGGTGTGCTGACAAAAATAAACCGTCTTTTCAACGCCAAAAAATATATAATTTTGTATAGGTAGCCTAATACACAAGCAAGGCTAAATTACAACAGTATCTCTGTTGTGTGGGCGTAGAAAACACCAAATTGAAACACGCAACTAGTTTTGCGGCTCAAATCTTTGGCGCAATTACATCCAGGGGTTAAATATCGTTGTTTTTGCTGGTGTCTGAACAAAATAAACCGTATTTTTCTACGCATTATATATATATATTTTTTTTGTTGCCTAATTCACAAGCAAAGGCTAATTACAACTGTATCTCTTGTTGTGTGGCGTAGAAAACACGCAATTGTAACACGCTACTAGTTTGTGCGGCTCAATTCTATTGCGCAATTTACATCCAGGGGTTAATTAAGCGTTGTTTTGCTGCTGTGCTGACAAAAATAAACCGTCTTTTTCAACACCGAAATATATACATTTTTCTTGTAGCATAATTCACAAGCGAAGGTTAATTAAGCCTGTTTGTGCTTTTACATTTAGTAAAACACACAGTGCTTGTAAACGACACATACAAGTAAATTTTTCCTGGCCATTTGTGGAGCGCAATTTATATCCAAGGGTTACCCAAGCTTGTTACTGGGTTCATTTGGAGTCAAAAACCGGGTGTATATTTATCATATACAGATAGCTTCATCAAACAGTGTCTGTACATTTTAGAACAAACAGTATGTCAGACAGAGAGGTGGCAGGCTCTGCAACTGCGAGTGGCAGTGGCACAAACATTTCTGAAACGGCCCAGGTCGCAGCACAGCAAGGGGACGTCGCAGCAGGGGTCACTCGGTGAGGCCACAACTGCCGCTGTCATCTAGCGGCCGTGTGTTGTTCAGCAACCCAAGGGTTCTTGATTGGTTGACTAGGTCATCCTCTTCCTCCCAGATGACATCTGACAACCCCAGCCAAGAGTCGGTGGGAACCTCAACACAACACTTAGTTGGCATGGCCCGGGAGCGGGTCAGCGGCCCTCACCTGTCCTCAGCCCGCCTCTGTCCCATCCAGTTCCCTCAGCCAGGGATCTACTATGTGGTCTGGGCTCAGCGCCACTATATAGCGAGGATGAACAATTTGAGGAGGGCAGTCAGCAGCTACGTGGCAGCGAAGAAATGGGGCCAATATCCCCAGCTTCTTGCAGTAGGCGGCAAAGTATAGATGTGGAGAGTGGCATGGGAGGTCATGTGGTGAGAGGTCAGCCTCGGCTTACCAAGACCGGTGATGAGGACAGTAGTGACGATGAAACACAAATAGATGATGATGTAGCCGACCGCACTTGGGAGCCGGGTGAAGCAAGGGCTTCATCATCGTCAGGAGAAGAGGGCGTCAGCTTGCGCGTCAGGCAGCGGCGCAGCCAGCAAGTGGGTTGTGTGGCCGTGAGTCAGCAGGGTAGCAGCAGTGTGAGGTCGGGAGCCAAGCGGCCACGGGGTAGAAAACCCGCTTCGCAGGTCCAAGACAGTAGCGGCACAGGGGCTCAGCGAGGCAGCGGCGGCAGTAGTCACTCAGTGCGGAGCGTTGGCGGTAAAATCAGCTACTCGGCGGTGTGGCAGTTCTTTGCTAAGACACCGGAGGAGCCGAATATGGGTATATGTAGAATCTGTGGGCAGAAAGTGAAGCGTGGCCAGGGAGCTAACGTTGGCACAACGGCCCTGCGTCAACACATGCAGCGTCACCATCCGGTGGCCTGGGAGAAACGTGGCTCAGATGTGGTGGTCCATCCTGCCGCTGCAGCAGCAGCAGCAGCGGCCAGTGGCACGCATGCCATTTCAGCCAGTCAAGGCTCCACCACCTCTGCAGAAGGCAGCTGTTTCTCTTTGACATCCTCTCCCGGTCCAGATGCTCCTGCTCCTCGCTACTCATGGCGCCAGCAGTCGTTCAGAGAGGCGATTGTAAAGAGACAACAGTATGCGTCCAACCATCCTAAGGTGCAGCAGCTGACCGTGCTCCTGTCCAAGTTGTTGGTACTGCAGTCCCTCCCTTTCCAAATGGTGGACTCTGCACCATTCAGAGAACTAATGGCTTGTGCCGAGCCGAGATGGAGAGTTCCAAGCCGTAATTTCTTTTCCAAAAAGGCAGTACCAGCACTTCATAAATATGTAGAACAGAAAGTGGGTCAGTCCAGAGCTTATCTGTTTGTTTACCAAGGTAGCAAGTCAGCGCTGACTCTGGATCAAGTAACTACGGTCAGGTCCCAGTACATGTCCTTTTACGGCCCCTGGGTGAATGTACACCTGCCCAGGCACACCGAACAACTTTGGACAGGAGAACGCGCCTATCTCCCTCCATTTTCAAACTGCTGCTCCTGCGCCCAAATGTCCGCCTCCTCCTCCTCCCCACCACCACCATCTCATCCTCCCAGTACTGCTCCATCATACCACAAGTGTAGGGCACACGGTGATCCACGCAGTTCTTAACACCTAGCTATTCCCGGCGAACTAAGTCACACAGTGGGAGGAACTGCTCCCGCGTCATGCAGCAAGAAATCGATGTTGTGCTTTTCTCCGCGCCAACTGAAATCGGAACCATGGTGACCGGACATGGGAAGGAACATGTTCCCCCGCGCTGCACCGAGGAAGGGATGGTCCATGCGCCCTCATGGCGCACGTGTTCAACTGGATTAAAAATTTCCTGAAGTCTTCCACCGATGCTTCAAACATTCTGAAAATGGCCAGGTAAACTTGCATGCACTTTAATCCATTCCTACAAAGCCAGGAACACCCTCCTCCGAGTTGCAGCGGAGAACGCTCCCCCAACACGCTCTGAAATGCGATGTTTTCCACCCGCCTGGAATTCCAGCCAGCACATGTTGGACCGACTGTATGAACAGAAGAAAAGCCATTAACGATTTTTTGATGAAATTCCAGGCAGACAAAGTACTCCCCTGTGTAACATTTGATGTCCACGCAGTGCACTTCATGCTTGACACCTGCCGTTTGTTTTGAGGCAATTCCGAGGAGGCCACGATATTTTGTCAGTCGCCAGACTACGGGATGAAAAACTTCATTCCACAGATTCATGTCCACGGACATAACTTGAAAAAAAATCTGTCCCTGGGGCAGGGACCTGGAGAAAGTGGCCGACTACAACTCTGCAACAATAGTCCCCTGGGGGCTGTAATGAGGAGGAGGAGGAGGAGGGACAATTGGAGCCAGAAGCATGTCTGGTTATAATTAGTGGAATTTTCAACCCAGGATACAAGAGAGGATGGACATCATGAGCAGATGGAGGAGGTTGTATGGATGAAAGAGGAAGGACGAAAGGCAGAAGACTCCCCCGACCGTGTCAAGTAACAACAGATGGAAATGGGGCAGGGAGCCCCTCGAGTCACATGTGCAATGTCCCGCAGCATGCTTATTTGCCTGGCTATTGACAGCCGAATAGTTCATCATCCGGCAGGGGATGACATTCCCCCCTGGCTCTCCACCCTATTGACCCTCGCATACCCGGTCTGCCAAAAAGGGAGCCTTTTTTCCCAGCTATAAGCAGGAAGACAAAACTCAAATACAATAGGTAAATCCCCGAAATCATTGGGCCGCTGCCAAAGTGCGGCCTCGTCCCTCCCTCTGACAGGTCCAGACCCGGGGTTTTCCTCAGCCTCACGTACAACAGCCCGGCTGCAGTGGGGAAAGGTGGGGGGGTAGGAGCAGTATCAGCTCCATCATCATAACCCTAAGTCTGGAGTCCAACAAAAGAGCACTATCCTCACCCGCCTAAGTGGAGGAGGGCAGTCACCAGCAGCAGCAGCTGCATGACATGGAGCATTCCCTGAAACCAACAGGTTTTGGCTCCTATGACATCCACTCTGCCACCCCAGTATAGAGATCCCCTTGTACTAACTGGGCACCAAACTGGATGTGTGGCCTCAAATAGCCGAGTTTTTGCCATGGAGAACTGTCCTGCCTCCCAGTAGTGTGCATCAGACGTGAGTTCAAGCTGCGGGGAGCCATCGATACCCCAAGGAGAAACCCCTTGACCACGTGAAATGAAGAACGACAGAACCATTTGTCAAGATGAATCAGGCGTGGATCGGCCAGATTTCCACACACCAAGTCCCTTATGCGTCAGTCCCTGGGTTCTAACAACCTGCCTACAGCCACTATTCAGATGGCCGCACCCGCCTGATGCCAACACAACTGCTGATAGTTTGCTCCATCTTGCCTACCACCTCCTTTAACCAGGGACAGTATGCCAACCCACCTCAACACTCTGTCCATTGTTGCCCACTCTAGTGTGCTACATGCTGCTGCTGCTGAAGCTGTTGCCGTGACATCCACCACAGTGTTCCATTGAGCCACTCATGGCCCTGGTATCTGTTTTTGCCACCCACCGATGTTCATTGTTCCACCTCTGACCTCAATGCTGTTGCTCCTCGTCATCACCTCCACTCTCTGTCATTGTGCCACTGCCTGACCTCATGCTGCTGCAGCCGTCACCTCCGCTCTCCGTCCTTGTGCCGCTCTGTGTCCTAATACTTTTTTGCCACCTGCAGAATGTCATTGTGCCACTCTCTGACCTCATGCGCTGCTGTGATCCCTGTCCGTGCCCTCCACACTGTGTCATTGTGGCCACAGTCCTGACCTCATGCTTCTGCCGTGGCTGCTGCCGTGCCCTCCACACTGTGCCCCCCCCACCCTCCCCTAACACCTGTTTTTTGCACCCCATAATTAGACATTGTTGCCACAGTCCTGACCACCATCTGCTGGTGTGGCTGCTTCCGTGCCCTCCACACTGTGACATGTGCCCACTTGTCTGACCTTTATGCTGCTAGCTGTTGCTCCTGCCGTGCCCTCCACACTGTGGTTCATTGTACCACTCTTTTGGTCCTACACCTTTTTTGCATCTCAGAATAATGTCATTTTGTGGCCACTGCCTGGACCTCATGCTGCTGCCACCGTGGACCCCTCCACACTGTTCATTGTGCCACACTGCGCCTAGGTACTGTTTTTGGCCCACTTCCATAATGTCATCTGTGCCACTTGTCTTACCTCATGCTGCTGTGGCTGCCGCCGTCACCCTCCACCCTCTGTCACTAATGATGCCACCTGATCTCTCAGTTTGATTTTTTCCAGCATTTGAAGCCATGACTTTATCAGGCCCCCCCCCCTTTTACGTTCCTGCTTCAGTTTTTTGGTCAGTTTTTGCCCCCATAAGTGCCCAGGCATTTTAAAGTTGAAGCGATCAAGACGGCGTGCAGTCTGTGCTGTCCTACTAATAACAACATTGTAATGAAGACCAAACCAAGGCTCCCCCTTCATTTTAGAGCATTGCACAACGTTTCTACAGCTCCCTGCAGGCTCCTGGGCAGCCTGGAAATAGCTGTTTTTTAACGTGATTCGTGCCGAAGTAATTCGGACCGAAACGAATTTTGTCGGAAAATTCGGCAAAGTGACCGAACCGAATTTTTGAGAAATTCGCCCATCTCTAGTTGTGCCTTTAATGCTGTAATTTGTATCTTTTCTTTGAACACTTATTGGCTCTGTACACTTGAGCTCCTCGCTATCCTTTTTATTGATGAGCTCTGGTTACGCCAATCCCTGCTGTGTTGTGATGGCCGGTGTTACTAGGGACGCATCTTTACTTGTATTTTCAGGTTCAAGCCTTTATACGTCACTCCTTGTGCGCGATGCACGCGCATAAGATGGCAGGCTGAAGATCACATAGAGTCCCACACACCATCATACATGGTGTTTTTGTGGCAGCTACATTGGACCCAGAAATTATGGCTTCAGGTATTAATAGGTTATTGGTACTGTTAAGGTTACTGCAACTTCTTAAGGGCTATTTTGGTTTTAATAGCCTCTTGTTTTCATTCCTTCTGGACTCTCTGTACACTATTGAGGTAAGATAGATTATCGCCTTCCGGTTCTGGCGCCAACGGAATGTGAGCAGCAGTGAGTAGCTCCTGCTCACCCAACTCCAAAACCGGCAAAATTAACAGGCAGCGGCAGGCGAAACCGAGTCCCAGCTGATCGGGGACTCAGCAAGTGAAGTGCAGGGGAGAGCAAGGCTATTGCGATCTCCAGGGGAGAGGAGAAGACGGACCAGCGTGAGAGAGAACGCGGCGTGGGTACTCACCACCGGAGCCCGGGTTGCGGAGGTTTCGGCGGATGGAGGAGCGCAGCAATACAGGCAGGAGGTAGCGGGGTGCCGGCAGCGGCATTGAAGAAGCGGGGGCGGCTGTGAGGAGTTCAGGGGTGCTGGGAAGAGGAGAGGCGCTGCAGCGATTCGGAGGAGCAGAGGCGGGAGAGTTGGCGCCACATAGGTGGTGCGGCGGCCATTTTTTCAGAGACTGCTATTTAGCTCCATTGGAAGTGAAACCCCCAGACACGGCTGGCAGTGGATTCCCAAGGGCTTAAGTGAAGGAATCCGAGAAAACCAGCCCCCTGACCCTCCTGTAGTGTCACAACAGGAGGGAGAGCGCGAAGTGACTGTATCCTGAAGGGGTGGTTGTGCCCTGAAGGTGTACCCAAGGGAGATCACAGGGTACCTCAGGTCCCATAAATACAGTTATATTCCTACCTCCTACCTGAAGATATATGACAGTCTTTCCTTGGATCTCTTTGAGTGGACTGTCTGGCTATCCCAGACAACAACTAAAGGTACTGAAGGGAGATCATTTATCTGCAGAGCTTAACCCATAGCACCACCTGCTGGTGAAAGCTGTTCTGACACATACTATCCCTGGACTCTCTATATAGAACTCTGTGGCAAACAGGAGAGGTAACCAGCACTTCTTCCGGTAATCTAAGAAAGGGGTCTTGTCAAGGGAGATCGAGCATCGGTAACATTTATGGAAAGATATTTTCCAACTATGGGGAAAGCTAATAAATCTAAGACCAAAGAATTAAAGGGGCTGGAGCCAGGATCCAAACCTGACCACTCAACCCCAATCTCGTCGGGTCCGCCATCTCCAGCTCACGGGCTCGGCACTCAGTCTCAAGATGACACCTATGAACTGGGCGAAACTAGAGATGGTCACCTGGTCGACTACAAGAAATTGGCCAGGGAAGTAGCTCAGTTTATCCTGCCAGACATTCAAGCCACACTGGCCAATACAGTCTCCTCCTCGCTATTACAATTCCAAGCTGACCTGAAGAGGCAGGATCAGAGAATCGACGAGGTGGAAGAGAGAGTTCAGACGTTAGAAGATGACAGTGAGCTACATTACTCAAAAATCAAAGATTTAATGGAAGAGAACAAACAATTAGGGTCCAAGGTGGAGGATCTGGAGAACAGGTCAAGAAGAAATAATCTGCGGATAGTCGGCCTGCCTGAATCAATACCGCAAAAAGAATTGTTAAACATATGTGAAACAGAGCTACCCAAAGTTCTTCAGATACAGCACCTCTGCAAGGTGGAGAGGGCACACAGATTAGGCCCTGACCGTAGCAGGCAAGGAAGCAGAGAGGCCCCAGGGGCCCGAAGAGAGCGGCCGAGACAAGTCATAGCCAAATTCCTTGATTTTACAGACAAATCAGCAATAATCAGAGCCTTAAAGCGATGTAATTCCCCAGTGTTGATAAGGGGTTCGAGAATCCTTGTCTTCGAAGACTTCTCGGCGGAGGTGGTCCGCAAGAGAAAAGCATTTTCAGGACTGTGCACGGAGCTGTTCAATAAGAGGATTAGATTTGCTTTGCTGTTCCCGGCTATTTTAAAGATTTATCATAGCAACGGAAACATCTCTACGTTCTACTCTCCGGATGATGCGAAACAGTATTGGCATCAACGGCAAGCGGCGGATCAAGATTCTCTGAGTAGGTATCAAAGAGAGTCGTCAAAGTCTCCGTCTCTGCAAAAGGGGCCCTGTCCAAAAACATCATCTTCAGGACTGCCAGAGAAGTCTCCAGATAACGGTTCAGGTTCCAGATCTCCTCCCAAGAGACTGCTCCCGGAGACCCCGCCACCCGCTACGTGAAAAAGATCCATATCCTTTGTTGTGATATTTGGGGATAGGGTGTCGTTTCTACTAGTATTATTGACTGCATTTCAAGAAAAACTCCATCGCCCATTGAGTGTTTAAAAGGGACATATTCATCCTGACGAATATGTTGGCGTTGTTGGGGGAAGCTGATATGTTTTTGGGCTAAGAGTTTTACAGCTTGTTTAAAAGAATTAAGAGTTGGGGGTGGGGAATGTGGGGGAAATGTTTTATTGTCTAGTAGGTGGGGAAGGTGATTCGCAGTCCCCAGCACAGGAGAAAGGAGAGGAGGCTCACTATGTTGGAAAAAAGAGGAGTCCAAAGTTTGATGTTATTGTTCTAAGTTGGGTAGAGGGTTCAGGGGGGGAGGGATTGTTTCTCATAGTTTGGAAAAGTTTATTATCGCTATATTGCCAGACCAAAGGGAGAGTGTGTGGAGACAGAAGGCTACGGAAGGAAGGGTGGGAGAAGAGGAGTGCGGAATTGACAGTGATTTATGGTCATATAAGGCTTATTTCGAAATAGAAATATGAAAATTATCTCGGGGAACACTAAGGGGTTGAATTCTCCACACAAACGGAGGATGGTTCATCGGCATTTGAAAAAACTTAAAGGTGACGTGGTGTTACTGCAATAGACACACTTGCAGGCAGAAGACATGGCCAGAATGCAGAAAATATGGGTG
Organism: Phyllomedusa bahiana; assembly: GCA_025379985.1. NCBI lineage: Eukaryota > Metazoa > Chordata > Amphibia > Anura > Hylidae > Phyllomedusa > Phyllomedusa bahiana. The sequence goes on along the minus strand of JAODAL010005739.1, from coordinate 22,122 downwards.
GGAGAAATAGCGGGATCCCGAACGGTGGATAAGAAGGGAGGAGTCATGTTTATATTAAACAAACAATCACAATGTTCTGTGATTTCGACCAACACCATTGTTGAGGGCAGAATATGTCAGGTCACCTTAGACTCTCCCTCCGGGAGACTAAGCATCTATAAAGTATATGCCCCCACCAATCAGGATAGGGGTTTCTTTCAGACCCTGTAAGCAGCTGTCTTACAGGATAGGGAGACTCAAATAATGGTAGCGGGGGACTTTAATGGGGTGATGAAGACAAGCGAGGATAGGAAAAGGGCAAGACCAAGGAAGGACCAGGGAATTCAGCAAGGGGAGGTGTTATTGCCACAGGTGATGGCTGACCAAGGTATGACAGACATCTGGAGACATAGTAACCCAGAAGGGAGAGAATACACTTTTTACTCCAATCCTCAGAATTCCTGGTCGAGAATAGACTACTTCTTTTTAAACGACAAATTGGTAGGTAAGGGGGTGGAGTCCGCTATTTTGGAGGTAGTAATCCATGGGATTAAAGATCATAGGGGTGTCAAACATATAGACCCTAAGAAAATTAACACGGTGTTCAAGGAGTTCTATGACACACTATATAGGGAGGGGCCACTGATTCCGGATCAGACTCATGAACACTTGTTGGACGTGCTGCAGCTGCAAAAATTGACGGAGGAAGAGTTAAGCTTCCTTAATTCCCATTTAGAATTGGAGGAATTGTTGACCACGATAACGGGGATCCCTTGTAACTAAGCACCAGGTCCGGATGGATTTACGGGGGGGGGTTTACAAATTATTAGGCCAAGAGATGGGGGAAGTCCTTAAGCAAGTATTTGAGGAAATAATTGACAAGAAAATGGTGATGCCGTCGTCCAATACGGCCTATATTAGAGTATTACATAAGGAGGGGAGGGAACCGGATTGTCCGGGTTCATACCGCCCAATCTCACTGATTAATGTGGATATTAAAATTCTCTCCAAATTGATGGCAAATAGACTGGCAGCCGTCTTGCCTAAGCTAATTGGCCCCAACCAGAACGGTTTCATAAAAGGAAGGTCGGGAGTGACTAATATTAGAACAGTGCTAGCGGTTCAGGGTGGTCTGGTGGGTCGAAGTGGTAGCAGCAAGAGTCCAGCGCTATTCGCGGTGGATGCCGAAAAGGCATTTGATAATGTCAAATGGACCTGGTTGTATAGTGTGATGGCAAGAATGAACATCCAAGGAAATTTCAGGTCATTCATCGAGGCGTTATATAACAACCCGCAGGCTAGAGTGAACACCCCGGGCTTCCTCTCCGACCCTATCAGGTTGCAAAAAGGGACACGGCAGGGGTGTCCTCTCTCCCCGTTATTATTTAACATTGCTCTAGAGCCAGTGATCCGACATTTGGTGTCCTCTAATCTCTTCGAAGGGATAAGGGTGGGAGGGGAGGAAGTCAAACTTTGCTGCTTTGCAGACGATATGATGCTTTTTATGGATGACCCAAAAGAGCATTTGAGAAGGGTATTAGAATTTTTAGAGCAAGTAGGGCAATTTAGTGGGTATAAAATTAATGTATCTAAGAGCCAGATGCTCTTTTTGGGAAGCCAGAGGGGAAGGGGTCAGCTCCGGGAAAAGGTGCAAGTGGTTTCATCCCATTTGACATATTTAGGAATTAGAATAGGGAGGGAGAATTGAAACGATGGAGTACTCTCCCTTTGTCTTTGCTGGGTAGAGCACAGTTGATAAAGATGATAAGCTTTGCTCGTCTGCTTTATCCCCTACAGAATCTACCGCTACTATTGAAACATAAAGATATTATTAGATTGCAATCGGCCTTTGTGACCTTCCTGTGGAATTCCAAAAGGCCTAGGATAGCCTATAAAAAACTGAGTCTATCTAAGGCGGATGGGGGTTTATACATGCCCAATATCAGGTTATATAATTTGGCAGCGTTGACTCGCCATGTGAAAGATTGGTTTAATTATTTCTCTAATCTGCAACTTGAGAGGCAGTTGGCTTACCCGGAGAATCTGGTAGCTCTTTTACACACGGCGGTTAAGGACCTCCCTCCCCATGTGAAGAGAAGTGTGGTGCTTAGGGATACCATAGCCACATGGAAGCATATTAGGAAAATGTTCACGCTGCCTATGCATTTGTCGAAATATGCTCCCATCTGGGAACTTCCTTCGTTCCCGGCGGGGAGAGAAAATAAGTTCTTTGAAGAATGGAAAAGAAAAAATATCAGAACGATTGGGTACCTACTCCATGGGACGGATAATAGATTTCTAACTTGGTCGGAGGTAAAGGAAAAGTACGGCTTTAGCGATAGGCACATATTCCAATTCAGGAAGTGTATGGCCTTTTGTAAGACCCACATAAAAAATTTAGCCGCAGCGGAAATGCCAGGTCAATTTGATGCTCTGATACACCAACAAGATCAGTTAGATTCCCTGTCTGTAATTTATAAAAAACTGGGAGATAGATTGTTCGCCCCGATTAAGGACTATTGCTTCCGTTCCTGGGAAAGGGAGTTGGGCGACCCGGATGCCAGGCAGAAAATTAGAGCAGGTATGGGGAAAGTCAGAGCGGCAATAATTAATGAAAATTGGAGGGAAATGTATTTCCATTTGGCACATAAAGCCACCTATGCATTTGACCTTCCATATAGAAATGCTCCAGCGGACTATTTGAGAGAGTGTCCAAAATGTAATTTACAAAAAGCAGATTTGTTACATGGCATTTGGCATTGCCCAAAGTTACAAAAGTACTGGGAGGGAGTCCTGCTGATCATCAAAGAGGTGTGGAATATAGAGGTGCCAAGAGATCCTATGAGTGTTATTTTCCACTATATCTTAGACACTGGAACCAGGGGGAGGGAGGCCCCTGCTCTGCTGAGTCATAAGGGGGTCCATACAGTGTTATTAGTGGGGAAAAAGTGTATCCTGCATCACTGGATAAAAGAGAGTGTCCCAACAAAGGGAGGAAGTAAAGGAGGTGATTAGAAGACTCTTGATGATGGGATAGGATTGAACAAAAAACACATAGAATACTTAACAGAATTTTTTTTTCCGAAAAGGGGAAAAGATTTTTTGTAAAAATTTTTTCAGATGAAAAGTCAAGAAGCTGATGGGTCCTTTCCGCACTTCTAATTACTACTACTGGGAAAAAATGGCTGGTTCTCTGGGCAGACTGGAAATTGGGGACAATGTATGATCTGATGTGGTGCAATTTCTTTAGGGGATAGTCATTCCTCGAGTATGGGTAACCGTGAGATAATCAATAAAATTTGGCAATAATAAGGTTAACATACTATATAGTATTTATGGCCAGTTTTTCTTTTCCTAAGTTGATTTCATGTTCAGGGTGAAATGGTTTTGGGAAGGGAGGTTGGGAGAGGTTGGATAGAAAGTTAAAGTATAGGTTTCATGTGTTATATTTGCCTCTCACTTCCCATTAGGTTGGACTTTATATGGACTGTTTGAGGATAAATTGAAAATGGAGAAGTCGGTGTAATAACAGTGTTTGTTTTTGTAATAATATCAGGAGAACGTTGTCATGACAAATTCTACGCTGTTAACGTGCAATTGATAACTATTCTTTCTTCTCAATAAAATTATTGTTTTAAAAAAAAAACAAGATAGATTATCGCCTCTACTTTGTTTTTCTGGAGGTCCGTCCTGTGTTGACATCATCTGTGCAACTTGGAGGTATTTACTACCATGTGTTCTGGATTAATGTCTGTTTTGGCTTCTTTTTTATACTTCAATTGTAAACATACACCAAAAGGATGGCATAAATAACGTTGTTACAAGAAGTATATTTGTGACTATTTATCATTCACCTTGTTATATGATTATTACCCTTTTGGAACTGATTGTTTCCTTTTGTTCCCTACGCATATCCCCTGAGGAAATCCAGGTATTTGGGAGGATAGAAACATGTTGAGATTTTTTGTTGTTTGAGGGACTACTAGGCTATTTTCAGGCCGTTTGGGCTAGGTTCGGAACAGGGCTGCCTTTATTAGAGCGATGGTCTTTTATTTAATTATTATTAAAAGTTATATTTTATTTTCTTCCCTTCCTGTGGGTTGGTATTATTAGTAGTAGGGATTGTGATATCTACTTTGTCACGATATTGTTTTGTGTCTACTTACCCTTTGACCTCAATGAAGAAGTCAATAATTTGCAACAAACTTGCAATTAAATCATCACAAATTTTGCAGTGGAAACACTGTGGTTTTGCAGTAAAATTTACAACTGCAGAATTTTAATGCATTGATTTTTATTTCTTAAATTTACATAATCTCCACTGAAAATACACAACCACAAATGGGCTACAAATCTTCATGATGTGGTAAAAAGTTGTAGACTAACTGCACCTGTGAAAATGTCGCAATACTTTCACTGCAAAACATCAATGGAATTTTTTTGTTGTGAACATATCCTTAAGATGAATTCTCATATTCCACTTTCTAGAGGCAGTTTTTTAAGCTAAAACCAGGTATGGATCGTAATTGGTGGACACATATTAAGAAAAGACTGACCGCCTTATTTTAAATCCGTTCCTCTTTTTGGCTTTGAAAGATGAGCCTGTGATCTCACCCTTAGTCATTGTATAATAAAATGTAAACATTTGCATAGAGAGTCAAAGGATTTTATTTTATTGTAGCATAAATATACCTCAAATCGGTAGTTTCGGAGTGGATTGCCTGGGGTCCACCAGTGAAGATGATTCTTGGGGCCCATCCTACAACTACTATTTATGCCTGCACATAGTGCATATGAATCTTGCTTTCTGCCTCTTTCTCCGTCCCATGCTTGCCATGCCCAGAGGCCATTGGATGGTTTCCCTGCTCCTCTCTGGGAAAGTTCGAGTCTGTCAATTAAAAGACTTAAAGAGGTTGTCTCACTACAAGGATTGCTTTTTATGTTAAATATCTTGTAAAACAAGTCACTTTACAATATATGTCCATTAATAGTGTCCTACCTATTCCTAGATATCCCCTCTTATATGGACTGCATCAGCTCCTCAGGTTGCTATAAATACAGACCTGTTCAATTCTTCCTGATAGGCTGGCAGCACTGGTTGCTATAGCTACAGACCTGTCACTGAAGGCCAATGGAAGCCAGTAAACATACCCATGAATTTAAAAATGAAACCAAGAAAACAGGACTGAGGTAAGATGAATCGATGTACCGAGAAAACCCCTTTAACTGCGGATTAAACAATACCCTGACAAAATGGCATTATAAAGGCAAAATGATTGTATAACAAGGATACTGAAGTACCAGGGATGAGTTTCGCACTCCTACTCGCCACTGATGGCAGCCACCATTACATTTTGATTTATCATTGATACTTCAGATTACATGCTCTCAGTCTTTTGCTGGCAGTGGTGTTTTAACTGTAGTAACTGGATTACTGACCATATGTCTGTGGCCTAGTTTGCTACTGCAATTCAGCCCAATCAGGATTATGGTCACAGCATGTTACATGTGTAAAAATGTGGCATAAATAAATGTGTTTCTGTTTTGGTATCACCATAATTGGCTGCTGTTCTACTGCCTCTTGATTACGTTTATTGGAGCATGCTCTTAGGGCCCCTGATCACACATTGATCCATGTCAACCCTAAATGATCATATTTTATAAGTTAGTAAGAGGAATCCAACCTCAAAAAAAAATATTAGCTGATTGCTGCGGGTCCTGCTTCTGAAATGATGGGGTAACAGCTCATATCACTGGGTGAGCCTCAGCTTGCCATGCATCATATGAATGGCAATAATGTAATTGCTGACCACCCCAAGTCTATCAAAATAAGACCAGTTCTTAATTAGCTGTTTCTCAGTCTGGCACATGGACAGTGTTTCCTTTATTGGGGTTGTGTGGATTGAGATATTAAAAGGGAGCCCAAAGACATCAGAAGACCTGGAGAGAGGACCAGCACATGCATTGCTGCAATTAATTATAATAGGTGTGTGTTTTTTTTTTTTTTCTTTCTTACACTGGCCTGTTTCGTTGACCGCATTTGCGCCCGCTTAACTTGTCACTTTGCAACATCTCTCCTCCAGGTCCAACTGGCCTCCCTATCCTCCTGCTCCTCCATATGGTACACCCATGCTCACTTTGCAGAATTTAGAGGGCCAACACACACCACACAATTTCCTCAACCGTGACCAGTAATCACACCCTATCTAAGGACTCCTCTCAATTTTCATATTCACAGATTATTGATGTGCTTTCTAGTGTTTGGTTTGTGGCCACAAGGTATATTCTCGGTATCTGACCTTTGACTTGTTCCTGATCATCCCGTTTGTCTGCTGCCTGCCCTGACTTTCTGTCTGTGACCCAACTTTGAGTGAAATTCTCAACCCTCTGCTTGTGACTTGGTTACATCTTCTGTCTTCTCCTCCAGTACCAAGCCTATTGGTCAACAATCACTATGAGTGACCTAGTCGAGGGTAGCAAATTGAGAATTCCCTACAGGAAAGAGCAGGTCCCTTGTATAAGAGGTTAAAAGGTGAAGACTAGGGAACTCCCACACCCGAGCTGTGGTGTGGTGTGGTTCTACATAAAAGCTCTCTGATCTAGTGGATTCACCTCCTGCACATAACTGCACCACCTTCAATTTAAAAATGTGAGGTGGACAACCCCTTTAGTTGTGCAATGGTGGTCTTTTCAAAAAGAGTCAACATTCCTTGGATCATCTGTTAGTTTTCTATGCTTCCCCTCCGTGTACTTCCATCACTGATATCATAGTGCTCCCTTCTTCCTCCCCTCGCTTCTGGATTCCAGATTTTGTCCTGCACTCCAACCTCCTCATCCATGTTACAACTTTCAAGAAAAAAAAAAAAAAGATAATTTGCTATGATTTCCTTCACCCTTTGTCCCACTGGTGATGTTAAACTGCCAACAGTGCCACAGATGCCTCTGCCACCCTACAAGTGCCTTGGGCTACCACAAAATACATACGTATTTGGGGTAATATTGTCACACAAGAGAACAGAGTGCCACAATTTTTGCTGCACAGAAATTAGGATTCATTACATTTTAAATTATATTTAACCTTCATCACCATATCCAGCTTTAGTCTTTTTGACACTGCCCAGTTATTCAAATTGGTATTCATACTTTTATTTAGGAACAAATGTCAATATTTTTACCTATCCATGTTATTTTTAAGGCTTTTCATGACAGTTTTCTATAAGTTAACAATATATAATATGGACAATATATTTCATTTACTTTTAAACGAAAAATCGTAATTTTGCAAAAACTTGAAAAAGCTAGCCATTTTTAAAGTCTTGGGGCAACAAGTCCCATTAGGACTGCACCATTTTTTTCTGTATTTTGCGCAAAAAAAACTGTTGATGCTATATATTCTATATAAATGAACTGTCGTACACCAAAACTAGGTGCATTTTACACCAGGCACGACACATTTGAATGCGCCTAAAGTAGGGGCATCAAATATACTAGCAATGATATGCTATGCGTCTAAGTTCCAACAAGCTTGTTCATTCAGGTGCACTATACACTCATTTAGGGTGACATGTATGAAATTTGGTGTTCGCACGCCAAATTTCATATGCCTAATAAAAGCATAGAATGTGCCTGATTTATGAACCCACTCTACAGCGGGTCATAAATCAGGCGCATTCCAGCGCTCGGGCAACAGTTCGGATTAGGTATACCACTTTGAAAGTGGTATACCTGTATTAACTGTAATGTGCCCAGAATTGCCTTAGGAAAGCTATTAATATGTTGCTTCGCTACAGTTCTAATGTATGAACGGGCTGTAAAGACAGCAGATATCTGGCGCAGCCCCGTTCATACATGTCACACTAAATGCACCTTAAAATTCTTTTCTGATATGTCGCTATTGATTTTTATGCCTAGAAGACATACTACATGAAATAGTTGTCAATTAATATTTATCATGTCTACTTTATGTTGGAATTTTTTAAAATGCCACTTCAGTTCTGACAGCTAAACCCACCATGATGTCAGAAAGGGGGTAAAATATAAAGACTACATTGACTGACGATATTTTTCAAGATGCTATAGGCAACATGTATGGATGGAGCTGTGCCAGTTTTCTGTCATTAAAAAGCTATCATAGTCCTGTTCTATAGATGTATGAACAGTCGCACTCCAAACTTTGGTGTAATAGACTGTGTGACACTTTTTAATGCACCAAAGATTTGGGGCGTTCTGGGGAATTAGATTCACATTCTTAGAATTAGACACATTTGTGATTCTTTGATGCCAAACCTAGGTGCACAACAGTTAGAACAGTCAATACAAGTTAAAGGTGGTCTGCCTAAGCCAGACTTGTTATATTAGAACTACAATGCACCTGTATGTATTAACTGCAAAAGAACCGGTTCATACATTCTGTCGCATTCTACACTGTAGTTATAGCACAATTAATAATGTAGTCATTTATTTGAAAGTAATGTACAGCACAGAAAGCACAGTATAGATGGTAGAATCAGAATGCTATTATTGTAGTGGCTGGATTGAGGTGTGGATCCTCTGGACCACTGCAAGCAGTGGAGCAAGCCACGTAAAGGAGTAGAGCCTAAGTAGGTTCCGGTTTTCACCAGGGCTTGCTCGCGGTGGCAGCCGGGTGCAGCATGGTACAGAATTGGCAGGCAACTCGTGGTCGGGTACAGGCAGAAATGTCAGGGCAGGCAACAGGCAAATGAGGGCAGTGGACAGAGGCAAGGGGTCTGGTACATGATAGAGACAGTAAAACGCTTTCTCTAATCGGCATAGGCACAAAATAGATGCGGCAAGGCAGGAAAGGAGAGGTTACAATATGTAGGGTCAGTGCCCAGCAATTATTCAATTACCAGGATGCCAGCCCTTCAAATTACACAGAGCTGGAGCATGCGCACTGGCCAGCAGAGGAAGAGACAGGGAGGCAGGAGCTTGAAAAGGTGAGCATAGGGATCGAAGCACAAGTGTTCCCACAGCCTGACATGCAGCTCCCAGTACCACTCGTCCCCGGCAGCAACATTGAAGAAGGGACGTGAGTATGCCCACAGCCCAATGGGCCCAATGGCCTCCCTAGGCCTCCCCCTCTATCTTGCCTGAAGAAATTAAAGAAAGAGTACCTCTCTTCTTGCCTGAACCCCTTCCAGGCAATCAGAAAATGCCGCTTCCTCCTAATGGTCTTCATTGCCAGAATCTCCTTTACTTGAAAGATTTCTGTAGAGTCGGCTTTAGGAGATGGAGAAACGTCCTTCTGGGAGAAGTGGTTAAAGACTGCAAGCTTAAGGTGACGGCAGCAGCAGCATGAGGTCAGACAGTGGCACAATGACATTCTGGAGGTGGCAAAACTGGAGTAGGCCACAGAGTCAGACCTGTCAGAGGAAAGACGATGCCGCACATAGGCAGCGGCCAATTGACTACGGAGGATTTCCCTATAGTATTTGAGTTTGTCCTCCCTCTCAAAAGCTGGGAAAAAGGCTCCCATTTTGGACCGGTAGCGAGGGTCCAATAGGGTGGAGAGTCAGAAGTCATCCCTCGGCCGGATGCTGACTATTCGGCTGTCACTAGCCAGGCAAATCAGCATGCTGCGGGCCATCTGCACAAGTGACTCCGAGGGGCTCCCTGCCTCCATCTCCACTGTATACTACCACGGTGCTTGCAGGTCATCTGCCTCGTCTTCCTCATCTCCATCTACCTCCTCCAGCTGCTCCTTCTCCTCCTCTCTTGTCACCTGGGTAGAAAATCCACTAATTTCACTAGACAATGCTTGTGCTCCAATGTCATCCTCCTCCAGATCAGTCCCCACCGACTCTGTGGCTGCGAATTAGTCGCCACATCCCGTCCCCTCCCCAGACAGTTTTTTTCAGCATCTTTTCCCGGGGACATGAAGCAGGGGAATGACGTTATTCACCCGTACCCCGACAAATAACGGGCCTCCTCGAAACCCCCAAACAAACAAACGGCGGGTTTTTCCAGGGCCTGAGCTGCCACTGGCTGACTCAAAGTTACAGGGGTAGTACCCGTCCGCCGGACATCAAGAATCGTTAAGGCCCCTTCTTGTTCATACGTCTGTCCAACATGTGCAAATGAATTTCCAACGGGGGAAACACCGCATATCAAGGTTTGGGGGACCTTTCTGCCGCTGAAAACCGAGGAGGGGTTCCGGATTTGTAGGAATTGAGAAGGGCATGCATAGTTTACGGGCCATTTTCAAATCATTTTAAGATCGGGAAGATTCAGGCCCCTTTCAAAACCAATTGAACACATGCCAATGCGGGGCCATGGCCCATCCTCCTGGGTTTCACGGGACCCCATTTTTACCCCCTTTTCTCCATCCCCAAAGGCTCCGATTTGCATTGGGCGAGAAAGCCACACACGATTTTCTTGCTGCAGACGCGGACTTTTTCCCCCCTGTGTACTTCGTTTCGCCGAGGCAAGCCAGGTGTAAACAACGTGACACCGCTGTGCCCTACCAGTGGAGATGAAGCAGTACTTTGGAGGCTAAATATGTGGGGGGGTTTTTGGAGGGGGAGGAGGGACATTGGGGCAGGAGTGCATTTTGCACCTTGGAACAAATATAAGCTAAAGGAGGGGCCCCCCTTCTGTTCTACATATTTATGAAGTCGGTACTCCTTTTTGGAAAAAAAATTACAGTTTGGAACTCTCCATCTCGGCTCGGCACAAGCCATTAGTTCTCGAACGGGCAGAGTCCCCCCTTTTTAAAAGGGGAGGGACTGCAGTACCAAAAAACTTGGACGGGAGCAGGGTCAGCTGTTTGCACCTTAGGATGGTTGGACGCATACTTTTTTGTCTCTTTGCAATCGCCTCCGAACACTGCGCGCCATTATAGCGAGGCAGGGCATCGGGCCCGGAAATGATGTAAAAGAAAACAGCTCCCTTCAGAAGGTTTGGAGCCTTGACGGGCTGCAATGGCATGCGTGACCTGGGCCTGCAGCCGCTTTGCTGCGGGGGCAGGAAAGGACCACCCATCTGAGCCATTTTTCTCCCAGGCCACGGGGATGGGACGCTGCATGTGTTGACCCGCGGGCCGTGTGCCAACGTTAGCCCCCTGGCCACGCTTCATTTTTCTGCCCACGATTTTACATATACCCATATCGGCCCTCCGGGTCTTAGCAAAAATGCCACACCCCAGTATGGGTTTTTTTACCGCCAACGCCCGCACTGAAAAAGTGACAACTACCGCCACTGCCGCCCCCCTTTTCCGCTACTTTCTGGACCTGCGAAGCGGGTTTTTTCCCCCCCAAAGGCCCGGCTCCCGCTCACACTGCGCTACCCTGCTGACTCCGGCCACACCCCCACTTGCGGGCTGCGCCGCTCCCTGACAGCAAGCTGACGCCCTCTTTCCTGAGATGACAAACCCCTTTCCCTCCCCCGGCCCCCCTTTGCGGTAAAACTACCTCATCGTTTTTTCATCGCACTGCTGTCCCATCCCGGGTTTTTTGGTATGCAAGCACCTCTCATAACATACCTCCCATCCCCTCCACATCAAATTTTGGGCCCCTATTTCAAGAAGCAGGGATTTTTTGGGCCCCATTTCTTCACTGATAAGTGGGCTGCTGACTGCCCCCCCAAAATTTGTTCATCCTCGCTAATAGTGGCCTGAGCCCAGACACTAGTAATCTCGGCTGGGGGAACCGATGGGACAGAGGGGGGGTTTTGAGACAGGGAGGGCCGCTGACCCCCGGGGCCACCCCAAAACTGGGGTTTGCTGACATTCCCACTGACTCTTGGTTGGGGTTTGAGATGTCATCTGTAGGAATTGGATGACCTAGTAAACCAATCAAAACCCCTTTGGGTTGCTATCGCAAGGCCGCTAGATGACAGCGGCATTTGGCCCTCACCGAGTGCCCCCTCTGTGACGTCCCCTTTCTGTGCTGCGACCGGCCTGGGAAATTTTTGCCTCTACCACCTCGCAGGGGAAGACCGCCACCCTTTCTACATCGTTTGTTCTAAAAATTTTTAACCTGGGGATGAAGTATTGAAAAAAAATAAAACCACCCGATTTGACCCCAAAAGAACCCCAAAAGCTTGGGGAACCCCGGATAAAAATTGCCCCACAAATGGGCAAAAAAAACTCTTTAAAAACTCTGTGTATTTTACGAAAAAAAAAGCACAAAAACTAATTAACCTTCGGGAAAGAATTATGCTACAAAATTTATTCTGTGGGGGTGAAAAAAAAAGTTTCTTTTACTGAGTACAACTGCAGAAAAATACTTTTTAACCTTTGGGGTAAATTGCGCAAAAAATTTAGCACCAAAAAATACCCGCTTTGTAGCGTTTTGCAATGGGGTGTATTTTGGCTACACAACAAAGGAAAACTGTAAATTTAACCTTCGCTTGTGAATTTCTACAGGAAAAATGTATTTTTCGGGGGTGAAAAAAAATTTTTCTTTAGCCCCCAAGCAGCAGAACAACGCTTAATTTCCCCTGGATTAAATTTCGCAAAAGAATTGAGCAACCAAAAACTACACTTTGTAGCGGTTACAATGGCGGTTTTTTAGCTACACAACAAAGGGAAAACTTGTTAAAAAACCCTTTGCTTGTGAATTTTGTTTCAGGAAAAATGCTTTTTTGGCGGTGAAATAAACGTTTTTTTTTATCACCACAGCACAAACAACGCTTAATTTAAACCCCCGGGTATAAATTGCGCAAAATAACTGACAACCAAAAACTACAGCTTTGTATCGTGTTAAAAAAAAGGGGTTTTTTTAAACTACACAACAAAGAAAAAATTTTAATTAACCTTCGCTTTTCCCTTATGCTACAGGAAAAAAATTTTTTTTTTGGGGGTGAAATAAACGTTTTCTTTAGTCACCACAGCAGCAGACAAGCTTAAATTTAAACCCCCGGGTTAAATTGCGCAAAAGAATTAGCACCAAAAAAATACACTTTTTAGAGTGTTCAATGGCGTGTTTTTTACACACACAACAAGGAAAACTTTTAATTTTCCTTCCTTTTGAATTATGTACAGAAAAATTCTTTTTTTGGGGGGAAATAAAACGTTTTTTTTTTAGTCACCCAGCAGCAAACAACCTTAATAACCCCTGGGTGTAAATTGCGCAAAAGAATTGAGCACCAAAAAAAAGTGGTTTTTGTATTGTAAAAACGCGGTTTTTTTTAAAAAATACAACGGAACAGCTTAGATCCCCCCTTTTTTGGGTTTCAATGTGCTGTAGCAATAGCATTAAAATGAAAAGGCCCCCCCCTGCACTGGGCACACACTGGACTTCAGACCAATACCCCACAAAATCGAAATGGGAAAGTTAAAAGAAGCAGTCCCTGAACAAACTGAGACACCCCACAAAAATTTTCTGTAAAAAAAAATCAGTTCTTTAGTATCCAAACATAAGCAGCCCCCCGGGAGCACCTTCCCCAATCAGTACAGTGAAGCGGTAAAAGCTCCCAAGTCGCCGGACTTATATAGTCGATGATGTCACAGAATCCCACCGGTCCTGATTGGCTTCATCTCTGCACTGTCCATCAGGGTACCCCCTTCTTCCTCCCAAGTTCTTTTTCCCCATGAACGCCATGTCCGCAGCCCTTTAAAACAACAAAAGCACACTTCGTTTCACCCAAATACCCAAAGTTGACTTTGTTCCGAACCAAAGTTTTCCTGAAATTCCCAACGAATTCCCTTCGTTAGAATCAATTCGCCCATCTCTAGTCAGGCCACTGCTGACCCATGCGCTGCTGCGTGACCTCCACACTTTTTCATTGTGCCCTCGTAGCCTACTACTGTTTTTTTTTCCACCTCCAGAATGTCATTGTTCAACTGCCTGACCTCATGCTCTGCTGCCGTGCCCCCCACACTGTTCATTGGCCACTCTCTGACCCCATTTTTGCGCTTTTGACCCCACGCCTTCATTTTGCCACTTTGTTTTGGGCCCACTACTGTTTTGCCACCTCCCGAAATGTCAAGTGCCACGTCTAAACCTCATCTGCTGGCAGTCACCTCCACCTCTGTATTGTGCCAAGTACCTACTACGTTTTTGCCACCCAGAATGCATTGGCCACGTCTGACCTCATCTGGGGTGGCTGCTGCCCTAATCTCCACACTGTTTTATTGTGCCCCCTTTGGGCCCACCCAGTTTTTGCCACCTCCCAAAAGCATTTTGGGCCCCTCTCTGCCTCATGCGCGTGTGCCCCCCGCACCCCAACTCTGTCACTAATGTTTTCCACCTGACTCCAGCTTGTTTTTTTTCCCGCTTTTTCTGGGAAGACTTTTTCAGGGTACATTCCCGCTTGAGTTTTTTTTGGGCATTTTTCCCTTAATCCCCCAGGGAATTTTATATAAAGCGATTATAAGGGGGGCGGCAGTCATGTGCAGTCATACAAAACACAACATTGTATAAAACCCAAACCAAGCTCCCTCTGCAATTTAAGCAGGCCAACTTTCTACAGCACCCTGCAGGCTCTGTGCAGCCGGGAAAAGCTTTTTTTTTTAACGCTTTCCCCCAAACTAATTGGGACCAAAATTTATTTTTGTTGGAAAATTCGCGAAGTGACCAAACCGAATTTTTTGAGAAATTCGCCCATCTCTAGCTCCGTCTTTTGTTTTTTTTGAAAATTCCCCTTTCTCGACCCCCTCAACAAAAATCCTTGGGTGTTCTAAAAAAGTGGATGAATTTGTAATCCTTTGTAAAGAAGATTTGAGATAAAAAATTCTTAATGAAAAACCAGAGGATGATTTATGGGGCTATCGACTTGCCCCAAATCATGTGGGAAAAACCATACAGGAGTTTCTTTTTCAGACCCCAAAAAAACAATCGAGTACTTTTAATACTAGGGGGGTGACACCCCCTAGCGAGACACTTTTTGGAATACCAAATGGTGAAATATGTCCAAAAATTTTTTGGGGCATCGGGGTAAAAAACTGGGGGGAAAAAAAAGGGCAAATCTGGATGTAGTTTTTGTGGCGGGAGGAGGCAAGAGGGAAATACATCCCCCAAAAAACCCTTTAAACCCCCAAAAGGGCCCCTAAATGAAAGGCTTTTCATTTTCGGGCTTTATTTAAAACCTGCTATTTCCTTTTAAAAATTTTTGAAAAAACATAACATATTGTTTAAAATTACGGTCAGGGGTATATACACTTTGAAAAAATATAAACAATAAAGCATCAGATTTTCCATAGCTTTTTTTTTCTCCCCCCCCCCCCCATCCCCCCCCCCCTCCCCCCCCCCCCCTCGCCCCCACTTTCCCCCCTCTTTTTTTCCCTTTTTTTTTTGCAATAAATGAAAAAGGTATTGATTACGTGACCAGGGTTTCCCTTTTTTTAAAAAATTTGGGGATGAATTTTTTATTATTTCTGTGAAAAAAAAGGGGTTGTTTTAGAAATTTAATCATAAAATAAACCAATTCGTTGCTAGGGGCGAGACGCGCTCGGGAGTAATTACCATCTTTTTCAGGGTTTTAACACCCTATTTATGTTTTGGATTTATTGTTTCTGCTCCGGGCCTTTGGGTTTTTGGGCGGGCCTAAATACAGTAATGCAAAAAAAATAATCAAATACAAGGGAGAAACGAAGGGCCCGACATTTCTGCATGCTCCCATTGTAACGAAAAAGAATTGGGGGGGCTACCCCGGACCTGTAAGAAAAATCTTTAAGGGGGGAAGGTGGGGAGGTAATTTTGTGGGGGGGGGGGTTTTTGTACTAACCATGGGGCCCTGCACTTTTTTTAAAAATTTAACATGAAAATTTAAAGATAAAAGGGGGAAAATTTTGGTTTTATGAAAGAGACTAAAAATAATATTGTACAAAACAATGGAGTATGAAATTTCCAGTTTTAAAGTAAAATGAATATGTATTTTAAAGATAAAAAGGGAAAATTTAAAAATGGGAAAGGGAACAAAGAAAATGTGAAAACAGTACAATGGAGTATGAAATTCCCCAATGAAAAGAAATATTAACAGGGAGGAAAAGGGGGGTTCATGGGAGGTGATAAAGCGGGGTATGGTTTGGAATGAAATTCCTATTCCCTGTTTGGGTCATTTTGGGTGACCCAAACGCAAACGCTATAAAAAAATAGAAAAATTGGGACGGAAGTCCATCACACCAGGCAGATATCTCCTTTGTACAGTACGGGGCCCGGGGGCACAGGGAAAGAAAAGGGCCCGCAACCCCGCTATGGAAGGGGTAAAACTTGTCTGAGAGATGTTTTTTTAAGGAACATGGGACATCAGCAGCGCACATAGTATCATTTACTGCAGGAGGGGGAAAGGGGGGGAAGGGGGTTTTTGTGGATTTTCTGATGCAAATTTGGGAACCCCTAAAAAGGGGTGTTCCCTAACATGTTTAAAAAAGGGAAATTTTGAGCTTGACCACTTGGAACCGGCCCCTCAAAACCCTGAGAAGCCAGTTTAGCGGGTGAAACATGTTGGGGATGTCAGGCGTTTTTTAAATTGTGATTTCCCCTCTGCCCAAAAGTGTTCCTGATCAGAGGGTATCAGAAAAAAACCTTATATGTTTTTGTACATTAGATTTGGGTGCCCCCAAGTGGAGCTTGGGATCCTTATGGAGTTGAAATTAGAAATATATAAGGTTTCTGTTAAAGGTGGGGTTCCCCCCGACTTGGGGATAATAAAGGGAGCTATTCCTTAAACTAAAAGGGGGATTATTGAAGGTTAAAAATGGGTTTTGAAATGTGCGTATAGAGGTTATTTTTACAAAATTTAAAAGTTATGTTTTAGTTTTTAAGATAAAACTGAAGAGTTTAAGTTTCCCCTATGGCAAAATAGTAAATAATGATAAAAGTCACTCATTTCTCTTGCAATTTCTCATTTTTTGGAGATATTGTTCATTGGAAACTATTTCAGTCCTACTTTAATTCCTGCTGAGTTTAAAAATATCATAAATTATTCCCACTAATCTTCTTTCACATATGCCACTTTTTGTGAAGTAACCATCCTTCCTGGGCAAAACAACCCCCACCATAACCTGCCACCTCAATGTTTCACAGTGGGATGGTTCCTTGGCTTCCAAGCTTCCCCTTTTTCCTCCAAAAATTTTATGGTCTTATTAAGATGGCCAAATTTTTTCCAAAAATTCGATTTGCGATTCGGGAAATTTTCCACAAAATTTGTTTCGACCCGAATAAATTGGACAAATCGCTTTAAAAAACCTATTTTCCTGGGTCAAACGTAGGTGCGTACAAATTGCCCCTCTCAAATATGCAAGGGGCTTTGGGTTGGTTTTTATACAAGCTGTGTTTTAAATTTGACATGCACAGACACCCCCACTCTTTAAAACCTTCATCTTTAAATTTTGGCCTTACGGGGCAAAAATGACCAATAACGATCAAACGCAACCTGATAAACTGGGCGCCATTTAAAGAAACAAACGAGGGTAAGATCCCACATAGCGTCAAAGAAAAAAATAGTAGGGTTCCTGGAGCCACCCCCAATGCAGCACAGTAAGGGGAGTCACAGCAGGATCACCCGTGAGGCACAGCACCCGGGGCATCTACCGGGGCCTGTGGGGCTTTACACTAGGCTTACACTTTCCCCAGATGAATTGAAAACCCCACCAAAGGCCCTTTTTGGGTTTTTTCACACACAACCCCTAATTGGCAGGGCCCCGGGGAGCAGGGGGGGGCTCTCCCCGCCCTAAAACCCACTCTGTCCCGTTCGCTTCCCACAGCCAAGAACTACTATTCGTGGCCTCTGTGCCACTTTACATGAGGACAAAATATTTGAGGACAGGGAAATAAATAGGTGGGGAAGACTTTCCCGCTGCTTCTTCCCGGAAGGGGGAAAATAGGGATGGAAAGTTCCCAAAGGGGGGTTAAAGTTGCGAGGGTAAACGCTTTGGGTCAAGAAAAACCTTTTAAAGGGACGGCGGTGACGGGAAAACCACTAATCGTGTACCCAAATCGCATTGGGAGGCGGGTAAAGGGAAAGCAAGGCGGGACAAGGAAAAGGGTTCCCTTTTTTAAAAACTAGGCAAAAAGGGCCCCCCCAAAGGGAAAATTAAACCCTCCCCATCCCTCCTTGAAACCCTCTTTTCTCCCGGGGTTGAAGTGGCCCTTTACCCCTCTCCTACCCCTTAAACTACCCATTTTTGGGTTTTGGAAGCTTTCCCGTTTTTTTAAATTTTAAAGTTTTAGGAAAAGGGGGGAGAAAAAGGAAATTTTTGGGAACACAACAATCGGGGATTTTGGGACAGTAAGATTTAAAATTTTGGGGCCCGGGAAAGGGAAATTTGGGGGTTTAAATCAGCATACTGGGGTTTTGGGAAACCCATGTGTCAAATGAGCTGACCCGCCCAACAGGGGTAAAAGGGGCTTCATAATTATCTTTGGGAAAAAGAGGGGGGCCTT
Organism: Phyllomedusa bahiana; assembly: GCA_025379985.1. Taxonomy (NCBI): domain Eukaryota; kingdom Metazoa; phylum Chordata; class Amphibia; order Anura; family Hylidae; genus Phyllomedusa; species Phyllomedusa bahiana. Next base: position 3,796 of record JAODAL010005739.1, on the reverse strand, counting down.
CGGTCAGGCAGTGGCAAGCCCTTAAAGGGTTTTAATTTGGGGGCCGGGGAAAGGCCCGCGGGGGGCGGGGCAGTGCGGGGTTTGGGAGCCAAACCCCACGATTTGGGACCCCCCATTTGCAGGCCCCAGAAAGTAGCCACGGGGGCTCCCAAAGGGGCAGGGGCCGGGTAACGGGTAAACCCGGCAGCGTTTTGGGGGGTAAAATCACCTACTGGGGGGGTGTCCCAAATTTTTAAACAAAGACACCAAGGAGGCAAAAATAACTTTTATGTAAAATTTTGTGGGCAAAAAGAACTAAAGCGTGCCGGGGGCCCCCTAACGGAAACCCCCCTGCATAAAACTTTCAGGAAATTTTCACCATACTGTTTCAGAGGGGGTCCCACCTCTCCCGAAAAACCAAACCCCCCGTCTTTACATCATTAACCGGTCCATTACCCCGCCCTCGGCACTCGGGGTGCCAACAGTCGTTCCCCAAAGACGATTCCCCAAGGACAGAAAAAAATGGCTAGCCACCCCTAAGTGCAGAAGCTGCCGGCTCCTTTGCCCAAAGCTGGGGGTACTCCCGGGCCACCCTTTCCAATTTGGTGGACTCTGCACATTCAAAAAAACTTGCCGGGGAAACTTGACATTCACCTCTGCCATTTTAACGACAGGGGTAGTGGCCCCCCTCTACCCCCGAAAGGGAATTGGTAGAAAGCCCCCCGGGGGGCCCGGGGGTCTAAGTGGGTCCGTTTTCCCCGACCCCGCCGAAAGGGGGAAATGGATTTTCCCTCCCAAGCGGGAATTTCCACCAGGTTGCAAACCCCTGGCCGACTAGTTTAGGTGGAAACCAATCGAAGACAAACTGTATAAAAGGGTTTCGGGCCCGGGCCCGGGCGGGCCCGGCAGAGATTCGAGGTGGGGAAAACCGTAGCGGGAAAGGGGTCCGGGTTTTTAAACGGCCAGCCAGGAACTGATGAACAGGGGGAAAATTTTTGGAAAATGAAAAAGGAAAATTAAAAAAAAAAATTTTAAACAGGGGAAAATTTATAAAAGGGGGGAAATTATGAACGGGAATAAATATTTTAAAGGGGGGAAAAATTTGGGATAAACCCAGAAAAAAGGGGCCCAAAAAACGATTTTTGATGACCCCAAGGGGGACGGGGTTACCCCCGGGGGGCGTACAAAAGGTAAACACAACGGAGGAAATCCCCGGGGTCATCCCAAGTTTAAAACATCGTTTTGTGGTTTTTCCCCGCAAAATTTGGGAAAATTAAAACCATTGTGCAGACGATGGAAAGAACATGGTGTCCCCCCCGCTGCATACGAGGAGGGTTTGACCCATGCTCCCGAGGCCCGGGGCATTTCAAATCTGGTTTTCAAGTTTACACCCATCTGCAAACATTCAAAAAAATGGCCAGGAAACTTTGCATCCCACTTCACCGTTCTTACACCAACCAAGCACGCCATCCCCCAAACCCTTGGGCAATGTGACTTTTCCCAAAACGGGGTTTTCCCCCAACCCTTTCCAAAATTTGGAAAAAACTCAAATGAACAAAAAAGGGAAAAATTAAATATATATTGATGATCCAACCGAAAGGGATAAAACTCCTGTGAAACTTTTTAATGTGGGTTCAGTGGCAACACTTAATGGGACACCCCGTTTTCGGCCCTTTCAGGGCCGGCCCACTTTAAATTTGTCAGTTCCAAACAGGGTTTTAATAACGCCCATTCCACTGCTTCATTTTGTCAGGGACAGTGGTAGTGGACCCATGGCCCACCGCAAGCGAAAATAGTCATGAAAAGGGTTTCTACTTTGGGCCCCGGGTTTTCACCAGAGCCCCCGCAAACCCGGGGATGGACTTGCTCGGGAGTTCCCGGGTCCTACCCCTGACGTGCTTGCTTGCGGTGGCAGTTTGGGGTCAGGGGTACAAAAAACGTAAAGGGAAATTTCGGGGACAGGGGGAAAAGGTCAGGAACGGAAATTTGGTTTCGGGGTAAAGGAAAAAGGAAAAGGGGTTTTAGGGTACATGATAAAAGGAAAAGGGCTAAGGAAACATTTTATCTATGGGCTCTAAAGTTTAAATTTTTATTTTTAAATTTTTAATTTTTATTATTTTATTTTATTTTAAAAAAGGTCTTGGAGGGGTTTGTGAGGACCCCTTTTCCTTTACAAATGCAGCTAAAAAATTTTTCCCACAGCTTTTTAAAATTTTGGGGAAAACCCAGATAAAAAGTTCACAAAATTTTCCTTTATCACCTGTTTTATCTGTTCCCGAAAAAATAAAAGTTTAACAACCCTTTCTTTTTTAAAACCCCTTTTAAATCCCCCTTTTATTAATTTTTAAAACGGGGAACAGGGGGGAAGGGGCCCCCAGAAAAGGGCGTGTTTTTTCTTTCTTAAAATTGGGCATACGTTTAACATTCTTTTATTTCGGGAAGGGAAGGGTTCATCCCTTCCAGTTTTGCGCATTGCCCTTTTTTTCTTTTTATTGGTTTTTGTTCCCAAACCCGTTTTTTTACTGGGAATTCCCTCCCAAAAATACAGGGAAACCCAAAAAAAGCACCAAAAAAATTCCCCCCGTGGTTATGGTCTCCTTTATTCAAGTTCCTTCCGCTGCATTTGAAAAAACTGGTGTAACAAAAAAACGGATTCAAACACCCTGTTTTAATTAAAGAGTTTTATATCACTGCTTTCCCCCTATGGATTGGGAACAAGGTACCGCCGCCAAAAAAACCCCCAAAAACGCCCCCACATCAATACTGCAAAACAGGGGGAAATTTTGGGCCCCCTCTTTGTTGCCCAATAGCTGCTGATGGCCCCCAAATTGTTCGGCCTTCTGTATATGGCGCTGATCCCCGGGGCCCCAAAAAAATTCTTGGCTGAGGGCCCCAACGGGGACCCGAGGCGGGGGGGACAGGTGGGGGGTCTGACCCGTTCCCCGGGCCCTGCCAACTAAGAGTTTTATTGACAACCCCAAACCCAAAAGTTGGGGTTTCCCCACTGGAGGGGGGATGAAAGGGGGAAGGATTTTTGTCATGGGGGGCCGCCATTAAAGGGGGGGAGGGAGGTTTCCCCCAAGTCCGCTGACAAATTTAAACTTTCCAGTTTATTGGGCATGGCCCAACCCGCGGGGAACCCCCCGCTAAAAAGGTTTTCCCCCGTTGAAGGGTCCCTAAAGTGAAGGGTGGGCCCTTTTTTTAATCAAGCCCCCAGATTTTGGGCCCACCAAAAAAATGTTTGGCTTTTTTTCAACCCCCCTTTAGTTTGAGGAAAGAATCTAAAAAAATTTTAAACCCCCACCAACTTGAACAGCACATGCATAAAGCTTAAATTTGGTGGAAAAATCACTTGGAAAAAAAAAAAAAACCCCTCCTCCTGGGGTTCAAACCACCATGGTATCTTCTGCCTCCTGGGGAAATTCAAAGCCCAAAACGGGGGCCCTTGCTGCCGATGTGCCGGAAAACAGCAAACGGCAAGCCCATCCCAGTTCCCCGGGCCTATCAGCCCAATTTCCCCCCCACTTAGCAAAAACAGCTTCTCTTCCCCCATTTTGCCTGCACCTGTACAGCAGGCCCGTCCCCCCACCCCCTTTGTTACCATTGGGGGGGCAAAGGAAAAATTTTACCAAAACCCTCCCAAAGCAAAAGCCAAAAATCAGCATTGCCAGGGGTTTGGGGGTTTGGAAAATTGCCTTTCCCCCCTGGGGGCACAGATGGGGTTTTCCCCCATTTAGGGGCCCTTGCACCCCCAATATCAAGTGCCAAGCAGGGGATTTTTTATTTTCCAAAAAAAAGGGCCCCGCCCCCCCCCACA
>JAODAL010005738.1:0-140339 GCA_025379985.1 Phyllomedusa bahiana | reverse complement strand
ATGCTACTTAAAACCCACATTTCTGTTAAAGGGGGACCATAATTATAGCGTATCCAAAGAACATGCCCTCAAAACCTTGCAATGCAAAAAAAACTTTAAAAAAAAGGGGAGTAATGGAATCGGTGTTGTCTGAAACCTTGCTGTTTTTTTACAGTTCCTCACAAAAAAAAACAGCAAATGAACTTTTGGGAAAAAGAGAAAAAAAAATTAAAGTAAAAAAATGATCTTTTTAAAAAAAAGTTTTAAAGAGGACTTTTCGTTTGAAGAAAAATGTGAAGTGGCCCGGCATAATCGGTGACCTCGAAATTGGGGGCCAAAAACATCATCAGAGATCCTGCCTATTCTCTTGATGAAAAGTCAAACGTTCCACATTATCTGGGGAAAAGTCGGTGCTTTTTTGTTGTAATGACTCCCCCAGCGTGGGGAAGGTCCGCTCAGATATGACGCTGGTGCTGGGCAGGCAACACCTCTATTCGTGGCGAGCGGCTCGGGCCATTCGTCCTTTTGGTACCCAGAAGTTATTGGGCCCGGGAAAACAATACAAAAAAACATCGGTGTTGAGGCAGATAGTCGGCACCATGATTTTAAAGTGGTCTCTTGTGTTGGTTTTGTGCCCTGCTTGCGCTTGGTGAGGTGGTAAATAAAGATTGCCAGAGGCACCCATTGGCTTCTGCCACCTTGCCCGCTGCTCCCGCTACGGCTCTTGGCACTCTACTGCTGTCAGTCGTGATTTGTTCCACCGTGACATTTGGGGACATGAAGCGGGACGAAAAGTTGTCTCCAGTTGACAATCGGGCAGGTCTCCATTTCCTGCATTTTATTCTATTTGGGTGGGTGGGGAAAAAGGGAAAATGCGGTTTTGTTTTGTACCGGGGGTCCAGTAGGGTGGCCCCCCCAGTAACTTTTGTTCTTTTTTTTTTTGGCCTTTTGGGGGATTATGTTTGGGGGAAAAGGGGATCCAAGCACTCATGTGGAATGGGGGCCCTTTATTTTCCCAAGCCTCTGGATCGAGGGGCACTGCAAAAAATGTTTCCTCATCTTTTCCCCCTCCCCCTCAAATTCACGCCCAAACCCCTTTCCAAGGGCAGGGTCGTCGGTAAGTTGGTGTCTAGGAATACCCCCCCTCCTCCCCCTCCTCCGTGCCTCCGGCCCCCGTTCAAAACAGCCCTAAATTGCCGGGGGGGGGGGATGATGCACCCTGAGAGCTGATGCGCCACCTTGACTACCCCTGGCCCCAAACCCAAACTGCCTAAGGGAAGACAAAGAAATTGTAAAACCCTGTCAGGCCTTGGATTTGCGGAGAAAAAGGCTCCGTGGTTCCGCCTGTGTCCGTCTCCTCCCCGTCGCTGGTGGGACCTGTTGTTTCAGGTGCCCTTTTTGATCGCCCAAAGAACTAAAAATCCCCAAACAATGCCCCATGCTGACAAGGGCATTGTCTGCACGGGACCTTTTTTGGTGGTTTTCTTAAAATAATGGCAAGGATGGTGCAGAGCTCTTTCACCGGGGCCTAAACTATCGGTGGCTAAACCCCCCGGGGTTTCCGACCGTTGCTTGGGGGGCCTTGTGCCCTTTTTCGTACTCGTAAGGGCATTGCGTGCTCCCCACAATGCTGGGCATGTGGAGGGGGGGAATTTCCCAAGCGTGTTGCCACGTAAAACAATGAGATGGTTGACGGGGGGGCCCGAGCTGATGTTTGAAAAACGCGCCAAGGCGGGGACGAAGAAAGGGTTTGGCGAACGGCGGAGTGCGAACTTAGACTTCGACCCCCTTCCCTTTCAGCGACAGTCCGGGCCCCGGAAAGGGATTTTGCTCCGCCTAACGTTTTTTAAGGGCGGTAGCAGATTTCCCCCCGTTTTCGCACCCCAACCTTGCCGGGGCAAAAAGGTTTTGGCACCCAAAAGCCAGAACTTGGTGGGTTGCGGAGACCCGCCCAACAGCTCCGCTGTTTTGTGGACATTCCCCAAAGGGACAGTTACTTAAAACAGGGCCCCCTGGTTTTTTGGGGCACGTGATGTCACCAGGGGCCCTTTGGGGGAAAAGAACCCCTTCACACCCCCTGCGGTTTTGAAGAGCTTTGCCCCGACCCGGGAGAGCCCCCGTCCCCCCCAAGGGGACATCCCCCCAGCTCACCCAGTGAGTGTCACGGATTATAGGGGCCCTTTGGCCCCCGTGTTACAAGTCCATGGGGGCGGTTTTAAAAAACAAACCCCAAAATAGGGAGAGAAACCAATTAAAAATAACTTTTAATGTTTTACCTATATAAAAATTTTAGTGGCAAAAAGAAAACCTCTTCCCCAGGGGAAAAAAAAATTAAAAACTGATACCATAGAAAAAGGGGAAGGGTTTGTGTTTCACACTTTTTAATCCCTAGGTAGCTAAAAAATCCACGGGCCAAAACCGGGGGGTTTCTTTCCCGAAAAAAAGGGGTTCTCCCCCCCTTTATTTTGGGATTTGTTGTTTGATTTTTTGATAATTTGAAAAACCAGTGGCCTTATATTAGGCCCCATAACTGTGGTTATTTTTCCTGTTTTCGGTGGTCAGATGGTTTTTTGGGGGCCCAAAGATGCAGACAAAACGTTTAAAAAATTTTAGATGACATTGGTGGCCGGGGGCAGGGTTGGCTTTTTGGCAAAAAAAATCCCTTTGGTGGGGCATCTGGTTTTGGGGGGCAGGAAAAAGGGGCCTGGGGGGCGGAACCCATCTGTGTCCCCCAAAGACAAAAAGGAAACCCTTTTCCCAAAAGGCCAAAGCCTGGCTAGGGCCCAACATCAGGCTTTTGGCTTTGGGGGGTTTGGGTTTTGGGTTTTAAAATGTTTATTGGCCCCCCAAACCTGGAAGACGAAGGCTGGTATTGACTGGCCGCTTTATGGGGGTGCAGGTAAACAAAATGGTTGGCCCGGTGGTTTCTGGGCCCCGGTGGGGGCTGAAGCGGGGGTGCTGATCCCTTTTTCTGACTCTTTAGGGGGACATGGGCAGCTGAGGAAAAGGTTTGGGGGTGGCGGGGAGGAGGCGGGGACAGAGGGTGTGACAGTGGTTGGAAAGGGGGGCGGTCTGGGCCCCCTTTTTGGGGGCCCCGTGTTTCCCCCATTTCAAATCATGCATTCAAATGCATGTGGGTAGACATGTTTGGGGGTGGTTAACCCAACCCAAGGTTTTTTGCCTTACTTTGGGGTTTACGGCTAAGGGGGGCTTTTGACAAACGGGTGGGGAATCAGAGGCTTGTCAAAGAAGGCCAGGCTTTGGGGGGGTTTTCCCGGAAACCCTTTTTTCGGCGAAAAAGCGAGGAGGGGGGTTTTCGCTGACCCTGGGGTGGCGGGGAAACATTTCAGCGGATTCTGCGACCGCCCCCTCCCTTTTTGTGGGGGACCCGTTTTGAAAACTTTTTCCATGTTTCCAAACCCCCGTCCCCGTGATGGGAAACGCTTGCAAGAAATTTTGCTGAAAAGACCCCGTTGGAAACCGCAAAGTCATCATCATCATCATAAAAAACCCGGTGAAATTCGTCGTCCCCACATTTGAAACCCAAGAGCTGCGGGGGTACAAACAAAAAGGTACTGCAAGGCGTTGGCGGGGCTGCAAAAGGGTTTTTTCCCCATTGACCGGCTTCCTTCTCCTCCTGTGAAAGGGTTTAGTAAAAGGGCGTCAGGCAAAAAGGGAAAATCATCCCCTTTTTCCCCCTTGATCTTTTTAACATGCCCTTTTTACCCCAACCGCCCTTTTGTCTTTAAAAAGGCTTCAGAAAATTTTGGGTTATCCCACCAGTTTGGGGGGTACACGAGTTGACATTTGGGGGGCTTTATGTTTTGGGGCGGGGTGCTGGTGGTGGCTGATTTAGACTTTTTTGGCCGGGGACTGGGAGGACGAGGAGGGAAGGGCTGCAGGATGAGGTTGCATTAAACCTGAAGGACAGGGTTTGGGGCGCTGTTCGTTACTGAGATTCAAAGAGCCCTGACCCCGCGATTTAAAGGCCTGCGGTCTGCCAAAAAAACGATCCGCTGGCTTGGTGTTGTCGCCAGCCCCCCCCTTTGGAAAAGGGCACCTTTCTCGTTTCCTCTACCTCCATGTTCTACCCCCCCTTTGCCGCTTACCAAACCCGAAATTTTTGTCCATGTTTAGAAAATAAAAATTTGAGAAGGTTGGAAGAGTTTTTGGGAAAATCTCTTATTAAAAGACGGCAAATCACAGCTATTTTTCAAAAACCCCAAAACAAAACAAAATTTTCTGGATTCAAATTTAAATGCAAAGTTGGGTCTAACAACAAAGCTTTGGGTGACCAAAAGTTGGAAAAAAAAAAAAAACCCGTCTGAAATGTTTTTCGATATTAAAAGGTATTTTTGGGGGAAACCTTTTTAAAATTTACCCGTGGTGACTACAAAATTGCTGTTTTTCAAAATTTTAAATGCAAAGTAAAATCATCAAAAAAGCTGGGGCCCGCGGCCCCAAAATTTAAAAAAAAACTTATCTGAAAGTAAATTGGGGTAAAAAAAGGTATTTTTTGGGGACCTTTTCAATTCACCCGTGGTTTAAAATACAAAAATTTTCTGGATTTCAAATTTTTAAAAACAAGGTGGCTCTTTCAACAAATTTTGGACTGGGCAAAGAGCAAAAAAACAGTAAATTTTTAAAGCATTCGGATAAATTAAAAGGTTTTTTTTGGCAACTTTTCAATTACCCGTGGTGACTACCAAAAAAGTGTATTCACCAAATTTTAAATTTCCGGTGCCTCAATGAACAAAGCTGTAGTGCGCAAAAATGGAAAAAAACCGATTGTAATGTATTTTGGATAATAAAAAGGGATTTTTTTGGGACCTATCAAAAAAGTGCTGGGCTAAAAAATTGCGGGGTTTAATTTAATGCAAAGGTTTGGGGGTTTTTATCAACAAAGCTGGAATTTGGGCCAAAAAATTTAAAAAGAAAACCCATCTGAAATGAAAACTGATAATTAAAAAATGAGGTTTTCCTAAAAAAAGGACCTACAGTTACTAGAAAAGATGTGTATCCTAATATAAGTTCAGGCTGCCAATATCCAGGAAATATTTCAATAGAAAACTGTTAATAATAAAGCTATTTGCAGTGCAATGTCTACACTAAGTCTTGGTGAACTTTATCCAGTATTCTTTATAGAGCTTGTCTGTGTTCGCCGCGGGCTCCACCCCCCCCCGCTCCCCTCGTGACTTACAGCGGTAGATGCTCCTTTAAAATTCTCTACCTAACTACATAAATCTTTCAATCTCTGATCTAACTAAGTTGTAAGGATCACAGCTAACAGTAGAGCTTTCTCTGTGAAGAAATATAATAATTTCGCTGAGCTGTTTGGACACAAGCAGAGCGCACGTCCTTCTGCTCTGAGACACTGAGAGACACTGAGGCTGAACAGGAAACGCTGTTCTATGTAAAACAAGGTCATGTGATTTTTCAGCCAATCGCAACCATACACATCCCAGTCATGACGTCGCACACAACATTCACCCTGCTCTATTCTGTAAGCTGATTTGCTGGACGCCAAAATGACAGGAAGCGTAGAAAATGGCGCGATCTTAATAGATTATGCACAGATTTTGACCTAAATTATCGCATGATCTAAAAATTTCGATCAACATAAAAACTGTGCCGATTTCAACTTTGTCGATAATAATCGCTCAACACTAGTTATCGGCCTTTCCGAACCCCACGGTTAGGTAAAGTTACCGGGCAGCCAGAGAGTACACTTCTGGCGGCGCGCTGTGCAGCACAGGGGCCCAGGATACATATTTGTAAATTTGTGTTTGGGGGATCTGTTCACCAACTTGTTCCAGAAAATTCAGTAAAACAAACCGTTGTTGAGCTGGTGCTGGAGTCGTGTTCTTTGTCCGTGACTTCACTGTATTCTGGAAAACCTGCCCTTGGTACTCGGCTTACACCGCAACAGTGGCCAGGACACGGGAGACACGGGCACGCTGACGGTCCATAGCAAGGATCGCGGCGTGAACCGTGACACCTGCATTGACAATCATTGTGTATGGCCCCTCTAAGACTTAATCAAAGATTAAATCTAGTTGTAAATGTACATTACAATATATTTAAAAGAATATAAGGTGTCCAACCAAGTGCACACACCATAATTTGGTTTAATGTTACCATTATGAAAGCCTTTACTATCCTCGATGCTTTCCCCATACTACTCTTATTGCCTGGTGTCATTACAGCAGTGAAATAGTTAACCTGCATTTGACACCAAAAAGTCAAAATGCTAATTTATTCTGATCTGCTCACAAATTACCATTGTTTACCGCTGTGTGTACATGGTCGATTACTTTAAATCAAAATGTAAGACTTAGATATGAAAACCCTTTCATCGCCCGCTGTGCGTTTTTTGTCTTTGATTTTCTGGACCATGAAGAGTGATTTCTGATATGTGTGTTCATGTTAATGACAAACAGCACAAAGGGCACCGAGGTCTTAAAATTTTCGGCAAGGATAGGTACTGTATTCAACTGTTGGACAATTTAAAAAATATGGTGCGCCCCAGCTTTGTGGGATCACCCTCCCCGAAAAAGTATCAATAACAGGTGTCTAATTTTTGGGAGGCAGAAAACAAAGTGTAGCAACGCGGGAGGGACCAAAAAGTGACAAATAATGACTCGATGGTAATTAGTTCTTGCATTAAAAAGGCCCTGGAGCACAAATTCATAGAATGATGTGATTGCCCTGGTCTTCCCATGGATAACACAGTACTTCTGCATCTACACTCATGGAAAAAATTTTGTTATTTTCTCTGCCCATGATTTATAAATGTTTATTCAAGTATAGGAAGGGGGCTTATGCATAACTTTTACTTAAACATATTCTAGACTATGGAAAAACCATAAAGCAAAACCTTATGTAAATCAGTCTGTGAACGCGGACCTTAAAGGGAACCTGAACGTGACCCTACTATCTGATCGCAGGGCAGATGTTAAAGAATGAGGAGCTGGAAAAATATATATTTTATATATATATATATATTTATAATATATATATATATATATATATAAAATATATATATATATATTATATATAGGGTTTTTTGAAAGGGAAAGATTCAGAAAAAAACTTAAATTTTATTAAATTAATTTACTGGTTATTCTGGGTTAAGAAGTCCCGTTGGGGGGGGTTTTAAAATTAAATGGATAAATTACAAGTTCTACTAAATCATTCCCTACAAAACTGTATATTAACCTGCTCAGCATCTCCTTCTTTATAACATGCTGCCGACTGACCAGATCACATGATCACTGTGACAGGTTCCCTTTAAAGAGAACCTGTCACTAGATTATGCCCCCCTTGCGAGGCAAAAAAAAAACTAGTGAAGACTGCTGTTCCCGCACGGTCCCCTTATTCTGTAAGATGCTGCAGTCTTTGAGTATTTAATGCTCAAATTTGCAGTTTTCAGCCAGGAAAGAGTCAAACAAAGTCAGTTTTTTTTTTTCAAACCCCACCCACCTGAGGCTAGCTCTGCCCCTCTCAACTGATAAACGTATTACTTTGAATAGGTAAAAAACAGTGAATAACGGCCCGGTGGGCGGGGGTAGCCTTTTTTTTGGGGGGGGCTATCCCTGTATGAATAAAATTTGAGCATTAAAAGCTCTAAAAACACATCTTACGAATAAAGGGACACAGCGCTGGGAACAGCAGGTCTGACACTAGCTTGTGCTGCCCTCAGCAAGGGGACAGATGTGACAGATTCCCTTTAAAGAGGGTCCATGCTTTGCACAATTTCAATTTGTTGAAGCGTTCCTTGACAATAACTTGATCACAGTGCTCTGGCAATTAGCTGTCATCTGTAAGGAGACCTGGAGGTAAGAGTTCAATATTCCTTCAATGCCACCACAGGACAAATTAAGCATTACATATGTCCATTCACATTAATTGATTGCCTGTGTGATGGCAGACAGGACAGGTTCTCCGCAGCAAGAGAGCTCTTTGTAAATGATCTCTACCATGGCCAAGAGTTGAAGTTCATGGACATGGGTTTCCTCTCTATTATCTCAGAATGCCCTACAACTGTGAAGGGTTTCTAAACTGGAGAACATCTTTAAAGTGAACATCACATCATTTTTTGGGCCAGTCTTCTATGACGATTAATGTAATATTACATTGTTATAATGGTTGGAGTTTTTGGATGCAGAGCTCCAGACCACCTGCATTTGGTACACATATACATACATACCTACTTATCTGATTTACTAATTTTTAGGGTCTAACTGCCCTAAAAGATGCATCTACCTATCTGCCTGCCTAATTTGGGGGAAATGTCTACTTTTATTTCCTACCTACTGGTGACAGAAATAGTGGCCCTATAATTGTTTGAGGAAAATTTTACTCTTTGGGGTACAATTACAGTGTGGAGTACCAAAGAAAGATTTATTACTGTTTGCGGTGCTATGGATTGGGAATTTGTACAGAGGTGGAAATTAGTAGGAAATGTAAAAGTGAGAATTTTAACATGTTTGTGTGATAAATTCAGAGATTAGTTGGGGCTGGGAGAAGACATTGTGATGGTCTGGACCGCATAAAGAAAGAAAAGAGAGAGAATGACTCTCATCAGAGAAGGTGTCACTTGTGAGTCCCTGGATGTAACTGTAATCACTTATAAGTCTGCCGAGCACTTGTGTATAACTGGTTAAAACTACAGTACTATACAGTATGGTCATTGTATGGTGTTAAAAGTGGTCTTAGTGTAATGGTTTATATTCACTCTCTTTATGGTGGTTTTATGTGGTCATATTATTTGGTCGTTGTATTGTCACGTTCGTGTCATCTGGCTCTGGTCGTTGGCGAAAGCCGCTGCGACCATAACTGCGGCCTTACTTTTTCTTGTGTGAATACTGTCTTCCTTCTGGGACTCTAATTGAATCCTGGCCAACGCCCGTGGCCAGGAACTTTCCAGTACTCTCTGGGTTAATCTCACTCTCATGTTTGACAGATTTGCTCCTATCACCTCGGCTCTTTTTCCTCCCTTCCCTATTTATAGCCCCCACTTTTCTATCTTTGCCTGGCTTAGGTTTTTTCCCTGTAGTTCGCCGTATTTGCTTCCTTGTTCTATGCTCCTGACCTTTGATTTGGACTGCCCCCGTTACCCTCTTGTCTCACGCCTCTGTACCTCGTTGCCCGAAACTGTTCTGACTTTGGACCCCCTGACTACTCTTTTTTTGTTTGTCGTTTGTCCTGTCCTGTGCCCACACTTAAATTTTATACAGTGCAGCTATTCCAGTCTTCTGGTTGGGGCAGGCCCTGTTAGAGTCGGGTCCCCAAAAGGCAGGGACAGGGGCTGGGATCAGGTCAGGGCCACTTGTTTTGTGTGTGTGTCCCTGACCAGTCCTGACATTAAAAGCAGGCCCATACTCAAAACCTTCTCATCTGCGGTTCAGTATGAGTACCGATCTGTTGGTCTCGGACCGCCCTGGATGAGTAACCCGCAATTCCAGGGCATGGCGGGCCTTATGTCCCAGATCTCAACTCCGACTGGATGCCATGTCTACTCCGCCTCCTGATCCAGTCTTTCCGTTAGTATCCGTGCCCTCTCCCGGGTTTTGGGGTCAAGGTTTTACAGCAAAACCCAAACCTGCGACTTCCTGACTGTTTCGAGGGAAACCCTGATAAGTTTCGGCCCTTCGGGGAACCCTGTCCCCTATTTTTTCGGTTCAACCATTTTTCCTCAGAGGCTGAGAAAGTTGCCATGGCGGTGTCCCTCCCCCAGGGTCCCCCCAGGTTTGGGCATTGAGCATGCCTCCTGAGGCCCCTGAGGTGGAGATCGGTGGACAAATTTTTTCTTACATTGGGCCATATTTATGATGACCCTAACCGGGCAGCGTTGGCGGAAAACTCATCTCTTATCCATCCAGCAGGGCATCGCACTGCTGAGGAGTACTGCTCTGAATTCCCAATGGAGCTCGGCATTGGGGGGCCCTGATCCACCTCTGAAAACCTCTTCAGACAGGGGCTGTCTGAAGCTGTAAAGGGATGCGAGGGTTTCAGTCATCCTACTCCAGAGACCTTAGGGGATTTTATGACCTTGGGCTAAAATCTATCGACAGAAGGTTGAGAGAAAGGACGCAAGGAAAAGATGGGGGGTTTTTCTGGAAAGTTTAGATCGGAAAGTCCCCTGTAATTCTTTCTCCACTATGTCTGCAAAAATCCTCTCCACTCTTTTCACCATCTCCTGCTGCCTGTCGGGGGGAAACCCCATGGGGTTGGGCTCCGCGTCGGCGGCTTTCAGGAGGAAACATCGACGGGACAATGCCTTGTGTTTCTATTTGTGGGGAGTCCGGCCATGTCTGAGGGGCTGCCCGCCCCGGCCTAAGTCACCGTGGGAGAGCGGCAAACCCCTGAAGGAAAACTCAGGCGTACAGGAAACCCCTTAATTGGGGATAACAAGATTTCTTTGCCGGTAACCTTAATTTCCGGGGCCAAGAGTTTTTGTGTGTCAAGCTATGATCGATTCAGGAGCAAGCTGTTAGTTTCATTAGTATGACTGTGGCCCAGCCTTAGAGGTAGAGCTAATCCCGATAGTTCTCCCTTTTCGGTTTCAGGTGCTGACTCTCCCCCCTTAGCGGAGGGAAGAATAGAATACCGCACCACTGAAATTACGTTGAATGTTGGTTGCCTGCATTCCGAAAAATTGTTTTTTTTTGTAATGGAGAGACTTTACTATGATATTATTTTGGGCTTACCATGGGTTACGCCTTCATAATCCTGTGTTAAACTGGAGGGACTGCTGAGTTGGTTAAATGGGGGGAGTCATGTGGTCCTCATTTGAAGACTGTACAGTCCTTGGTGTGTTCTTAAATGATGATTATACTATGCCCGATTTCGTCTTTTGATTTGAAGATGTCCTTGATGGTCCGTTGCGGACACCCTCCCCGCCCGCCCCCATGGCCCATATGATTGCGCTATAGACCTGGTTCCGGGGGCCAAGCTGCCTAAGGGTCGTTATTTTCAACTTATCTACTCCGGAACGGGAATTATGCGTAAAATATATCAAAGGAAAGCCTGGAAAAAGGTCACATACGACCATCCACCTCGCGGTGGGTGCTGGTTTTTTCTTTGTCGAGAAAAAAATGGAGGCCTCCATCCTGTATTGACTAAAAGGGTGAGCTCAATAAAAATCACTATAAAAGACCAGCATCCACTTCCCTGACCCCGGATCTTTTTAGCCAGGTGGTCGGTGCCCGATGGTTTTCCAAAAATTGATCCCCGTGGGGCCATAAAAACCTAATCCGGTCAGGGAAGGGGAACGAATGGAAGACGGCCTTTAATACACCTGGGGGGCACTTCGGAATACCCTGGTCATTGCCGTTTGGTTTTTGGGTAATGCCCAGCCGTCTTCCAACGATTTGTTAATGACATCTTTAGAGACCTTCTGGGTCGTTTTGTTATTGTGTACTTAGATGACATCCTCATCTTTTTTTCCGGAGTATGATACTCATCGGAATCATGTAAGGGAGGTCCTCTCCAGGTTACGTCAAAATTTCAATTATGTACCAAACTGTCTAAATGTCTGTTCGGAGTCCAGGAGATAGGGTTCTTGGGGTACATACTTAGTCCTAGTGCTTATAAGTATGGACCCACAAAAGGTTTCGGCCATCACACAGTGGGTAAGACCTACTACCCTAAAGGAGATCCAACGTTTTTAGGTTTTGCTAATTACTATCGCAAATTTATCAAGAATTTTCTCCTTGATTGTTAAACCCCTCACTGACCCTTTCTAAGAAAAGGGCAGACCCCCCCCTCGGGAACCTGAGGCCGAACAGGCATTCTCTACCTTGAAAATATGTTTCACTTCTGCACTGTCTTGGTCCACCCAGATCCTGAACAACCTTTTGTCGTAGAGGTGGACGCATCTGAAACAGGGGTGGGAGCGTTCCTGTCCCAGGGAACTGAACCTTATATAATCTTCGGCCCCTTGCCTTCTTCTCCAGAAGTTCTCCCCCGCGGAGGTCAATACGATTATTGGCAAACCCGGGGAACTTGTAGCCATAAAAGGGCTTTTGAAGAGTGGGAGGCACCTCTGGAGGGGCCAGACATCGGGTGACTGTTTCTTACAGACCATTTAAAAATCTGTTGTATCTTGATAATGCTAAAGGTTGACCCCCCGCCAAGCACGATGGGCTCTGTTTTTTACTAGGTTCAATTTTGTGGTGATCCCATCGTCCAGGGGCAAAAAAAAGTTAAGGCCGACGCCTGGTCCCGAAGCTCCGGGATAAGTGACACCTCGGACGAGGAACCCGACAATCACCTCGCTCCGGGAGTGGGTGTTGCTACCCTTACCCCTGCTTAGTCTCCACGATTGCGAACTTTTTCAGGGCTTGGCCCCTCCCAGTATCCCCCCCGGAAAACTCTTTGTTCCATGTCATCTCCGTTGAAAATCTTGGAGGAGGTCCACTCCTCAGCTCTGTCTGGGCATCCTGGCATCGCGGGCACGGATACCTCCTGTCTCGTACCTATTGGTGGCCCTTTGTGGCAGCGTTTATTTTCAGGGAATTTGTTACTGCTTGTGAGAATTGTGCCAGGGCTAAGGTACCCCCGGCAACTTCCTGAAGGATTATTGCACCCTCTGCCGTTGCCCAAATAGACCCTGGTCCCACATATCTATGGATTTTATTACCGACCTTCCCCTTTTAAGGTTAAGTCGGTAATTTGGGTGGTGGTGGACCCATTCTCTAAAATTTTGTCATCTTATTTGCTCTAAAGGAAATTACCATCAGCCAAAACCTTGCCTGATTTATTTGTTCGTCATATCTTAGAGACCTTCATGGTATTCCCTTCCAGTATTGTGTTCTGATAGAGGGGTTTCAGTTTGTGTCAAGGTTCTGGAGGGTGTTTTGTGGTAAATTAGGGATCTCTTTGTCCTTCTCCTCCTGCCTTCCACCCCGAGACTAATGGGCAGACTGAAAGACTTAAACAGTCACTAGAACAATATCTTAGATGTTATGTTTCGGAGTTGTCAGGAGAAGTGGAGTGAGTTTTTGCCTATGGGAGGTTTGCTCTTAACAATCACGAGAATTCTCAACCCCAATTTCTCCGTTTTACTGTAATTACGGCTTTCATTCCAGGTACTCCGCCGCAACAGGTTGCGAATCTAAGTTCTCTTCCATAAAAACCGCCATCAAGCGACTGGGGCACAGTCTGGGCTAGGAGTCGCGAGACTCTAGAAAAGCCCAACAACAACAAATTAAATTGCTAATAGAAAACGTCGACCGGACCTGAATATGCTGTCGGGGAGAAGGTGTGGCTCTCGACAAAATATCTCCGCCTTCGGGTCCCATCTACTAAAATTCGCGCCCTCGGTTTATTGTCCCTTTGTTATCTCTGAAAATTGTTAACCCGGTATCTTTTAGATTACGCCTTCCGAATTCCTCCGCATTCATCCCCGTGTTTCACAAATCTTACCTTAAAAGGTACATTCTGCTGTGATCGGTCGTCACCCTCCTCGCCCCGTGGTTATACAAGGGGAGTTTGAATATGAAATTGAGCGTATAATTGACTCCCCCAGAGTCCAGAACGCTCTCCAAAACCTAGTTCACTGGAAAAGGGTATGGTCCAGAGGGGCGGGTATGGGTGACAAACTAGGGACTTGCA
This sequence comes from Phyllomedusa bahiana, assembly GCA_025379985.1. NCBI lineage: Eukaryota > Metazoa > Chordata > Amphibia > Anura > Hylidae > Phyllomedusa > Phyllomedusa bahiana. The sequence continues at coordinate 126,740 of JAODAL010005738.1, read as the reverse complement.
CGCTCCCCGACTTGTGGAAAAGTTCCACCAAACGAACCCCTCCAACCAGGGGGGCCTAAGGAGGGTCCGGTGGCCCTCATAGAAGGGGGGGGGTACTGTCCGTTCGTGTCATCTGGCTCTGGTCGTCGGCGAAAGCCGCTGCGACCATAACTGCGGCCTTACTTTTTTCTTGTGTGAATACTGTCTTCCCCTTTTGGGACTCTAATTGAATCCTGGGCCAACGCCCGTGGCAGGGAAATTTCCAGTACTCTCTGGGTTTTAATCTCACTCTCAGTGATTGACAGATTTGCTTCCTATCACCTCGGCTCTCTTTCCTCCCCTTCCCTATTTATAGCCACCACTTCCTTCTATCTTTGCCTGCCTATAGGTTTTTTCCCTGTTTGTTCGCCGTATTTGCTTTTCCTTGTTCTATTCTCTCCTGACCTTTGACATTGGACTGCCCCGGTTACCCCTTTGTCCCCACGCCTCTGTACCTCGTTGCCCGAACTGTTGCTGACTTTGGACGCCTGACTACTCTTTTGTTTGTTGTCTGTTTGTCCTGTCTGTGTCACACTTATAAACAGTGCAGCTATCAGTCTTCTGGTTGGGGCCGGCAAGTTAAGGAGTCGGGTTCCCCCAAAAGGCAGGGACAGGGGCTGGGATCAGAGTCAGGGCCCACTTGTCTGTGTGTGTGTCCCTGACCAGTCCCTGACATGTATATTGTTGTTATTGATATTATTGGTCTTGACATATTGATTTGGTCAGTAACAGTATAATGGTATTAGTCACTATACGGTAGTACAATGTGAGGTATTATTGATCTTTGTATACTGTTGTGATTGATAATATTGATCTTGGTATAGTGATTTGTATAAATTATAATGGTTGTAGTCACTATATAGTGGCAACATACAGTGATAATGTGGCCCTTGTATACTTAGTTACCCACCGAATAGATATAACAAGTCAACTAAACTGTTCAATGTAAACTTCAAAAACTAAACGCAAAAAACAAAGGCACAATTGCATTTTTTCCATTTCACCCACAAAGAATTTGTTTTCTTTGTTTTTCATTTTTATCGCCACCTGGCTCCATTTCATATGAATTGTTCTTCTATTAGGCAATCCCAGTCATCCAAAAAAGGCAAAGTAGTTGCCCACAGCTGTTATCTGGGGATTAAGGATCCAAATTGAAGTTTTGTACCAGGGCCCACGAGCCTTTAGCGACCACTTATTCCCCCATTTCTTTGTTCCGTCTTTTATCTGATTGAATTAAGCTGCTGTCAATCAGTCAGTTCGACAACGTGGAGTCACTTCTTGTTGAGTCTTATTTCTAGTCTTATAATTCATTTCGGGAGGTATACTATACATTAATTCATTTGAGGGGGTAACGGTGTAAAAAAATTTTTTTTCGGGGGACAATGGTTACAGAAAAATTTAAGGAGTAAAAGTAGTAAAATTAATTTTAGGGGTTTGTAATTATCATACATTTTGGGGGGCATTGTGCCAGTTATTTATTTCACATGACATAGCTTGTGATATCATTATATTCAAGGGGTGCAGGGGTCAAACTGTTATTTTAGAGGGCACATTGGAAGAAGGACCAAGCTGAATTTTTGCTTCAGTCAGTAAGCCTTTAGCTACGCTACCATATTCTGCAACAATATATGGATAGGTGTGGTGGTCTTGCATTATTTTGCAGGTATATTCATCTGATTGATGCTGTTTCTGCAGCATGTTCATGGATTTCAGTGCCGTTAAGATAAATAGGACAGGTGCAAAACTATCCAGTGTGTGAATATTACCTGAAAACATAAATTGTACACAGGAGGCTTTTAGGCAAAGCAGCATCTAGTGCCTTTTCTTTTTCAGTTTGCAAAGTAAAGAATATAGAAAATAATGAATTTCCTCACAATTCCACCAAACTGACTGTACAGTTCTTTCTAATTACAGGCTGGGAACAACTTAACTGCAACTTAAAAAATCTTTTATTCTGGTGTTTTCTAAATTTCTAGTACAAACCCCAAAATGGACCCCGTTTTAGGCAATACAGCCTAAAAAGGGCATTCCCACCATAGACTTTGATGGCATATCGACAACTCCCACCTGCATCTCTGGAACAGGCCCCTAAAAATTAAGGAGCAGAATGGAGAGCCAGTCGCACTTATACAGGGGCTTCCAAAAAGACAAATAAAAGTAAATCTTTTCCTTCTGCTCCTACCCCTTTGGGGGGTTTTACAAAAGATAACGTATGCCATCAAAAAATTTAAAAGGCTTTCTCCCTTTTGAGGTTCAATTCAATGTTTTCACCTATTTTTCTGAGCAAAAATACCTGAAATATTCGATCCCCACCCCCGTTTTCTGAAGTGTTCATTTCCTTTTGCATCCTTGCACTTTTCCGGTTTTTCCTTATCTTTTTTTAATGTGCCCTCAACTCATATTGATAAATTATAGCTCATGCCTCCAGCAGAACATGTATTGTCCACCTTTAATATGCCATTCTTCTTTCTTGCTAGCATTAGACAGATGAAACATATCATCAGTAAAGTCTTAGGTTATTTGTGAAACAACCCTAGCTCCTAATGCCAGCCTTCTGCTTGACCATTAGGTTCTGACTTTTATTAGTCAGGGCTCACTATGCCCTCACAGTGCAAGCAGTAAACAGCAGTTCAGTGAGGTTTAAAGGGAACCTGTCAGTTAGGTTATGCTGCCCTATCTGAGAGTAGGATATGATAGAGGGAGAGAAGCCGAGCTCTGTGATAATTTTATGTGATTAGGAGCAGGATTTCAGAATAAAAAAATAGAGTAAATTCTGACTGGACTCTTTAAGTGACAGTAAGGGTGCGTTCCCACGGCACAGGACAAATACCGGCCGGTTTGCCGGCCGGTATTTTTCCTGTTTTGTGGCCGTCCCCACGGCCGCCGGGGGAGAGGTGGGGCGGAGAAAAACCCCCCCCCTTCACATTGAATGCACAGATTCCTCCAGAAACCAGACGGAAATTGTGCTTGCACAATTTTTGCGGCCGGCCCCCGGGGGCAGAGAAAAAGCCGGGGCGGAAAACCCTGCATGGGGAACCCCTGTGGGTTTTCCTGAGCCCATTTGCAAAATTTCGGCGGTTTTTCAGACGTCTGAAAAAAAAGCAAAAAAGGGGGAAAACCTCCCAAAACCCTTGCCATGGGGACCTGCCCCCAAAAGCCTGCTTACCCCCCCCAATACGTGAGGACAGCCCCTGATCAGGGTTTAAAAGAGCAAAGCAATCCTGCCGGGGGTGGGGTAGACAGGACTTTCAGTTTCCATTTCACAGATTTTTTTTTCTGCTTTTTACTCAGTATAAAAAATTTTGAATTTTGTATCAGATTTCACGCTCTCCCTCTATCAAAACCTGCCTCAGAAAAGGCAGCATACCCCACCTGAGAGTTTCCCTTTAAAAATTGTATGTTAGAAAAAGTAAATCAAAAATTACAGGAAAAAAATTGCAATCTGAGTATAAAAATTTTCATTTATTTTTGCAAGATTCTTTAAAAACCAAAATTTTAATTACCTGGATACAGGGGTTTTTCTTTTTTAATAAAAAAACTGCTGGTCAGGCCCAGAAATTAGAAAAAAATTTAACTGAACTTTAAAAACCTTTTCCAGTTCCCCCCCCATGCACCCCACAGATGACATCCCATTTATGGTTAACGCATTTGGGGCCCCCCTACCCAGTAATCTTTCCTGTAAAAATGGAAACTTGACTGTAAAACCCAAGGGTTTGGGGTTTGCAGAAATCACATCCCGATTAAAAAGATTAAATCACTGGGGTGCCCCCCCAGGGGCATGATTTTAAACAAAAAGGGAAAGTGGGTTTAAAAGTTGAGTTGAAATATTTTCTATTTTTAAAAAAAGGAAAAACCCCCCTTTAAATTTGGAAAATACTAAATCACCGGGCTTTATTCCCAAAAGGTATTTTCCCTTAGCCCCAAATAATTTAAACCAAAGTAAATTTTTTAAAAGGGGGTTTTTTGCCAGGACTTTGCCTTATCTCTAAGAAGCTAATGTAAAAAAAAGGGACCCTAAAGGAGAAAAAGACAGACGGGCCAGAGAACAGAGTACAAAAGGGGTGTTGAAATGTTCACTGAAATAATAAAAATAAACTAGGGGGAATTTTTGTATACAAAAGCCCTACAGCTTTCTAAAACCGCAGCTTAAAAAAGTTCTTCATTTCTCTGTCATCAGTTTAAAGCGGGAAAATTACTCAGTTTAATCACACTACAATAGTTTTTTTCTGTAAACAAAAAAAAACCCTTTTTATTTCTCCCCCGGTCCCTTTAAAAAAACGCCCTCAGTCATCCCATCAAAATAAAAAGTTTTCTAGGGCGAAACCCTTGGCCAGCAGCTCTTGCAGGTCGTATTAGTAAAAGTTTTGAATAAACAAAGGGGCAGGAAAGTCCCTGTAAGCTCTCTCAGGCTGCAATTTTTTTTAATCACAAATATTTAAAAAGTTTTTAAAAAACCCATTTTGGAGGATCCCAATCAACATTACATGTGGCAAAACCCCCCAAGTGACAAATTTAGCTAGAAAAAAATATTACTGTTTGACACTAGCAGCTCGGAGCAGGGTGACTGCAGAGAGTTGCTCCTAAAGGCTGTCTGTAGCTTAGGCTATAATGTGAATAGGGCCATGTTCTAGGTCTTGCTTTAAAGCCAAGAAGACCTAGCCACGAACTATCCTGAGCTGCTGCAGACTGATATGGGTGCCGCAAAACTTGCAAAGGCCCATTTTAGTTTGATTTAAAAAAAAGTAGATGACTGTGTGCAGGGTAAGAAGGAGGATCCGAAATCCTCCTCCTGTCTCTTTAGGGATATAGAACATGCCAGGGGAAGAGGTAACAAAGTTTTGTTCATCTTATAACTAAACACATTATCATATTTTTCCCAATTAAATTTTTACGTTTTTTTTTTCCAGGGTTTTTTATCTTTTGAGAAGAGTGAGAAGATGAGCCCCTTTGGCCCTTTTTTAGTTAATAATTTGGCCGAGTTTAAAACTTTTTTTTGACCCCAAAAAACCGGTCCTTTACGCCTTTATTTTGGGATGACCCTGGCACCCCAATGGGTTTTCCATGTTTTCATTAATTAAAATCAGTAAAACAAAACAAAAAAAAAAATAAAATTGTCAAAATGGGAAGGAACAAAACATTATAAAAAACCCTTTAAATTTTTTGTTAAACTTGACATTGTAAAAGTGGTAAAAAAATTTGTGGGTTTTCTGGCCCTTCCACCCTTTTAAAAAAAACAACAATATAAAAAAAGAAGTTTATGACTGGGGGGAAAAACCCAGATTTTAAATGGTCATTTGGGCCAAAATTGTTTAAAATCTGGGATAAATGTACTTAAATTGGGGACCCCGAAATTTAGTAAGGGGGCGTTCATTTTACGTAATGGCTATTTGCTGGAACCCCCTTAGGGGAAACCCTGGAAAAAAAGGGACCCCGGTGTTAATGTATGCACTCCCATCCCGGCGGGGTCCATAGGAAGTAATAGAATAAACATAGCCTTGCGTAAGCTATGTTTGCTCTACTTTCTGGCTGCATACACTTATCTTATGGGACTGAATAGCGTAGTCTACTACACTATTGAGTCCCACAGGAAATGAATATGCTGCCAGGAAATAGAGAAAATGTACACTATGTAGGGCTACGTCTGCTCTACTATTCCCTATGGGGCTGCTGTGGCTGTGTCGCAGATTCCACCAGAGTACCTTTTTTCATAATACTCCAACAGATACCTGCAACCTAGCAATTACCATAGTGTGTACCCACCCTAAGCCTGCTTCTGCAGCTAGCTCATAGCAAGCTGTGAGAACAACCATAAATAATAGTAAGATGGCTGCTCTTGCGCAGTTCTTCTTATACGTTTCTATAGGATTTCTGAATACAGCCATGTGAGTGTGCTTGTGTATGTTCCGAAATCCCATAGAAATTAATAGGATATGAGGAAAAAAGAAGAGGAGACCCGGCGCTCGTGGTTCCAGCAGTCCAGAAAGAATGCAAGAATATGTTGTATAATAAGTGTTGTTTATTCTTAAAAATGTAAAGGAAACAAAGCCTTCACACGATTAAAAACACTATAACACACTATAATGGACTTGACGCGGTTCACATCATATACCGATGCTTCTTCAGAAGTCAGAATCAAGTTTCTGACTTCTGAAGAAGCATCGTTATACTATGTGAAACGCGTTAAGTCCATTATAGTGTGTTATAGTGTTTTTAATCGTGTGAAGGCTTTGTTTCCTTTTCGTTTTTGAGAATAAACAACACTTTTATTATACAACATATTCTTGCATTCTCTCTGGACTGCTGGGAACCACGAGGGCCGGGTCGCCTCTTCTTTTTTTTCCTCGTTTCCTGTACTTCAATCCATTGCTGCCGGGCTGGCACTTCGGATCCTGGGACCTGCGGCTGCTGTGTAACGGGCTCAGAACAAGAGCCTTGTAAATTCATAAGAGTTGTGCTTATACACTATTAGCACAACCTCAAAAGGTGAGCACACCCTTTTATTGCTTTCTACAATACCTTAGTGGTTACATACTTCACTATTGTGCACCCTCTCGCCATTTTTTTTTTCATTTTTTTTTTCTCTCCTTCTTCCTCATAGAAATTAATAGGGAGAATGGTGCAAGTATGGTCTCCAAACGGTTCACTACAAGCCGGCTGCAGGAGTGGGCCTAGTGAGATGGGAAAAGCCTTTTAGAACAACCTACAGCTTTGTGCCAACAATATTTACTTCAGACAGAAATTCAAACTCTATAAAGACAGAGGTGACATTTTTGCGAGGGTATTTCCAATTTAAATTGTTAGGGGGTTAATGTGGGGGCATTTAAATTGTGGTCTGACATCTCCCTTAAAGGAAAATATTTTTCATTATTTTATGTGAACAGAGACAATGTGTGTTGTGACTACATTTTTGGCCACTTTGGATTCTTCTAGTTCAGCAATGTTGAAGCCAGAATATCACAGCTGCGGTGTAGTGCACAACTGCACAAGGTCTGTGCCATAAATACCTGGGAGAGATACTTTTATTTATTCATCTTTTAATACAACATCATGGGGGAATTTCCATTATTCTTCTTGCTTAGAGACTTAAGAAAATGTGATGATATGTGCATAATACAATTCCATATTCTTATAAAGTACAGCACTAGTTCTCCATGTTTTAAAGGGTGTGCCTGTAATTAGGAAATCCTGATGGGTCAGGACAAATTGAGGGATTAACAGCTATTCGTGTGCTTTCACGGCAGTCTTGCACACATTTTTATTTACTGACCATATGAATTTTGGTATCTGCAATTGATGATAAATTAGGTAAATTAAGACTGCAGAAAATATTTGAAGGGTAGAATAGCAATTTATGATTAGTACGATCCATTGGATCAGTAGAACAAAGGGGCAGCATCACTTCCAAGAGCATTGAGGACAACCACATTTATATGGATGTTGCTGTGCCAGATATAGCAGTAGAAGGGACATTTGCTGATTAGTGGTAAAAAGGTATTAAAACCCCAGCAAATGTGATAAAATAAAAAACAAGCAAAACTTGCCTTTCTAATCCCTTGGTGATCCAACCTAGAACCTTCAGTGGGTGCTGCATTGTCAGTTTATTAGCGTCTGCAACATGATTGAACTAATCAGTAGCCTTTAGTGGTGATGTCCTGTACTACTGGCATCTGACAACTAAAGGCAACTGATTGGCTACAAGAGTCACATGCCAGCAGTAAACGGAGAACATAGCGACTCTCAGTGCTTCAACTTTGTATTTTTGGACATGTTTGCTAGGGATTTTATTTTCTGGGGTAGTTTGGATAACCCATTTAATCTAAATTTGACCAGAACCAGACAGCTGCTTTTAAATGTGGTCATAAACATGGCCAACTGACTATCCTACTTAACCAAATAAGATGGACAAAATCAAGTAAATCAGACAAAACTAGAAAAATAATCTTATAACAAGGATTCAGTAGATTCAATAGTTACCAACTCTAAATTGAAAAAAGTTATGAATTTTAATAGGAATGGACCAAATTTACACAGTTATACAAGCTGTATACTGACTACTTTATATTGCATCAAAGTGTCATATCGTCAGTGTTGTCCTATAACAACATGTTCACATTGTGTTTTTTGTGTTTTCTAGTGTGTTTTACACATTGGAAAACAGCCTATTGAATATTTTGTGAAATACGCTTCATGTGAATGACAAGGTGTATTTTACATGTGTCATTTTGAGCCATTTTTTTAATGCAGTTACTGCCGTAAAAATAAGTGTCATTGTCAATTCTTGAGGCGTTTTTCACTTGTAAAAACACTATAGTCAACGTTGGGGATAGGATTATTCAAAAAACGCTTCAAAATATGCCTCTAATCAGGAATTTTTTTAAGTTGATATGGAAGCTGATTTTGAAGCATAAACTTACACTTCAAAAACCGCCGTGTGAACACACCCACATAATACAATATTTACAAAAATGCGAGGGGTGTACTCACTTTTGTGAGATACTGTATATAAAATGAATATTGTAATAAGACGTTTAGCCTTGAACATACACATGCTCTGTCTGTGGAGGTTAAACTTTCTTACAAGCTGAGAAAACAAGACCTACGTCTACCATCTGTAGGACTTTATGCCTACAATGATCGCTTACATGTGATTATCCCTTGGAGTACAACCCATTAGACGCTCAGTGGTAACAAAACCTTCTCTCTATCCTATTAATTCTTTGCTCTTCTCAGACTATGGCACTCTCAGTGTGGGCTATTTGCACACATTCCTTTTTCAGCTTCTTAAGCCAACTTCTGTGCTAGAGATCCTTGAAGTTACCACCAGCTGTTTTTTGGCCTGTACAGAAGGCCCGAGCACCTGCTATTTTCCATTCCCTACTAGCGTATGTGTGTCTTCCTCTCCAACATGGGTCTTCTTGTCCTTTTGTGTCTGTGGCTTAAAATAGTCATGCATCTAATTTTGTATTCCCCATGCATGGGCACCTACAGCATCCAATTCTCTTGATCTTATCAGTAATGATGTCTCAGAAATATTGTAGTTTCTAAAAGTACGTTAGAACTTTAAGTCCAACACAATTTTTTCAGCCTCTTTATGTGGTCTAAAATCTAATATGTTGTAGCAAAGCAGAAATTCTATAGTTACATTTTTTTTTTTTACACACTTAGATGTAAATAGGGCAAATAAACAAACTATATTGCATGTTGCTATATAAATAAATACAAAGAACGTTATTGGTTTGCTATATTTTCTAAGCCATTACTTTTTTATTTTTTATTGATGGAGCTGTGTGAGGGCTTAACTTTTGTGGGATAAGCTGAAGCTTTTGTTCTTACCGCTTTAGGGTGCCACTTTTTTAATTTCAAATATTGGGAGGTGAAGGGACACTGTTTTGTATAACTGATATGATGACTTTACTATATGGGTCAATATGATTAAGGGATACATTTTTAAATTTTTTGTAATAGTGCTGTGTGAATCATTGTTTTTAATTGTTTTATATTTACAGTGTTTAGCATGGTAATGCAACTCTGTGGATTAATAGCATTACAGAAATACCAAATGTATGTCTGGTATTTAATGTTTTACAACTTTTGTATAATAAAATCATTTTGTCATATTCTAATTGCACATTTTATGCCATTTTGGAGAAGCAGGATGATCTAAAAAAATTAATCCATTATTATTCTCTCTTTTTTGATAAATCACACGATCGTTTTATAGTTTGGGTTACAAGAAATGTTAAATCTCAGACTTTTCTACCTCTTTAAGACCAGTAGGATATGCCATCAATGTCTGATAGGTGCTGTTGCCATCCTCAGGACCTGAAAAAAATTCCTGTGCTCCCAAAAATTCACGGTAACCTCCACTCTCTTCTAAGGTCGTTTTAAGTACAGCTGAGCCATGTGCTTGGCTGTACTTGGAGCTTCTATTAAAATTAATGAAAAATATCTACTCTCTATTCTGCAAGAAGACTTTCTGAAGCTTGCTTTCAAGATAGAACCCCCACCTATTAGGCACCTATTGATCTCAGACATGTGTAAATGTCTGAGATAGGAAAATCCTTTTAACCCAAACTATAAACTGTTATGTTATTTATTGTGCCTAGTGAATGCTGGATTTATTTCTTTTCTAAATCAGCCTGCTCCCCAAAAATGGCATGAAAGGTGTCATATGTGCCCCAAAATAATATTATTAAAAACTAAAGCCATACAATTAATGTCTGAGATGGAAACATCCCTTTAAAGGGACATGGTAATACCTATTATGTGTATTTTTTATTTTCCTTTTTTTAGATAATAGGATATAGAAATTAATTTATTTTGTCTTTTTACTTTTCATTTTTTTCTATTTTTTTTAACTGTTTTATTTTACTTCCACTTGAGCAGTTGTAAATGGTATACACTGCAAAGCTTTTGACAGGCAGCCTTCCAAACCCTGCACCTGGCTGGCCCTTATAAGCTTCTATACATGACATTCCTAGAGGTCAATGTTATCCATCCAGCTGCCATAGCAGTGCAACAGCACCCTGTCACAGCAAGCACATGGGATGTACCTTTTCTTTGTCAACCATTCAAACCACTAATCACGGCCAGATCCAAGAGGAAAAATAGCCAGGATCAAAGCCACCTCTTACCCTAAATGTTGCAGCATAGTTTTAACTCCTATGCTATACCCATGATGTAAATGTACATCATACAAAAGAAGGGATTAAAAACCCATTTTCCAAAATTCTTATTGACATTCTCAGTTTATAAAGTCCAATCCCTTAACTGGGACCTCCATCAATTAACTAGAGCAGAATGCAGCTCCAAAGAGCATTCTACTAATGACCACGTATTACACCGACAGCTTATTGATTTCACTAGGACTATATAGTGCTTAATTTCTTCTTAAATGTTCCCCAGCAGGTAACAGCCATGATCACCATGTTTCAGGGGTGGGGAGGATTCTACTGAAAATTAAGAAAACAAAACTATGTCAAATGTTTTGATGACCTTTCTTGTGCAGTTCCTGAATACATTACGTGCATCATGGGGCATATTGTCAATGGGCACTAATAAGTAACATGGAAATAAGAAGTGGGATTGATTTGAGAACCAGCTACTGCTGGAATTTTGGGACTAATTATTGTGTCAGAGCCTGGGCCTGCTGGAGGAACCCTTGGTAATATGGTGGGCCAGTCTATCGCTTGTGCAAGGTGCTTCAGTGACGTTCCCAAACCTACCTACTACTCTATGCTACCTACCTACCAGTAGATCCTATAAATAAGTCAAATCATGATATTAATATTGATTACTTTCATAGACATTTTTATGGTTTTAGATTTACAACACTAACAAAAAAATGAAAAATAACGAAGCTATTTTCTTCAACTTTCTAACTCTCTAGCTCTCTACGTGTCTAGTTTTCATATAAGTGTATTCCACACAGCGCGAAGAATGTAAAGCAGCAAATTAAGAGACCTTTTCCCAGTTATCTCTGAAACTTTCTTATGTGTCAGTAACTTTTCCTAATCCTTTGGCGTACAGTTTCCCTAATTTGTTATGGGTTAAAATCATTCCCACTCTAACATTTCTTCAGCAGCAAATAGCAGGTTCTTTACAAGCTTGTATATCAGCTAATAGCTATCTAGATGTATTTAATAGTCTCGTTCTGAAAGAAGAAACAAAACCTTGGATGCAAAGAGATTAGCTCCCCCCTAGGGCCTAGTTTGATTTTCTATGCTGCGCTTTCCATTTTTGTAAAATGTGATCAGTTGCTTTTGTTGTGATGCCTGCAGGGAACAGATTAATTTCTCTTCAGCTGGTTGTCCTAGGGTGTGGCATTTTTGCTAGCAGATGGTGACGAACCAACAGGTGCACAAGAAGCTGTGGACCAAAGCTTTATACATCTCCCTGACATACGAATAGTGCACCATGCAGCCTCCCCCACACCAGCTGGGACGTTTACAATTTCTAACTATGGAAGTGGACAAGGTGGTGAAGGATAGGAGGCTGATGACCTTCAACTATTAACTGTCTCGTGAGATTTTCAGGCACAGTATAGGGTATGAGCAAAATGCTTTGATCTAGTGTCTGCAGGTTGCACAGATGAGGTTTTTAGCTGTGCCAGGAAGTGTGCGCTTGTAAAATAAACTGATGGTTCAATGACAGTTCTGGTCAACACCTAAAAAAGTGGATGAGTAGTTGTACTTGACTGGGTTACTGCCCACTGTTCTCATGTCACTGACTGATGGAACAAACACTGATAGAACACTGTCAGGGCTGGGCTGTGCTCAGGCTCTAGGGATCTGTAGGCTGCAGCAGCTGATGCACGATCCCACCCTGATACACATGCTGCTGACAACTCTGTGAGTGACAGGGGCCCAGCCACTCCTGACAGGGGGTGAGTTGCACCAACCAATGGGAGGACCCGGAGGCTGCTCCAATCAGCTGCAGGGGCGGTATCCAGGAATCTCATTTAACCTCCCTGAAGGCTGGGTGCTGCGCCTGTGATATTCCTGGCTACCTCGTGTACTTGTTCGGTTTATTGTGTTTTGCTCATCTGTGTACCTGACCTCGGCTTGTTCTGCTGACCACGGCTTGTCTCCGGATTTTGTGCTTCGCTTCCATTTGGCTTTTGACCTCGGCTTGTTTACGTTTATCCCTCTGGTTCTGATTTGTGGCTTTGGCGTTCCTATTTGATATTTACCCGGACTGTCTTACTATTCTTCCGTCTGACGGCCCCAGCACTTTAGCAGAGCAGGGACTGTCGCCCAGTTGCCGTCTGCCACCTACGGCAGCACGTCAAGTAGGCAGGGACTGTGGGCTGGGTTCCAGTTAGGGCTCACTGCACCTCCCTTGACGAGACATTATCACAGGCTGAAACTGCTACTGCTCTACCATCACTATGGATCCCCTGACAGCGCTGGTAGAGCAGATGCAGGGGCTTACCCAGCTAGTCCAGGATCTGGCGCTGAGGGTAGAACAACAGGAGTCTACCCCAAGTCAGAAGGTCCCTGCACTACCTTCCCCTCCTGTGGAACCCCCTATCCAGTTGCCTGACAGGTTTGCAGGTAACAGGAAGGCCTTTGTGGCATTTATAGAGGGTTGTCGCCTGTATTTTAGGCTCCGCCCACTTACCTCAGGGATTGAGGAACAAAGGGTGGGAATTGTTATGTCCTTACTACAGGGTCCCCCCAGGAGTGGGCATTTTCGTTACCGCATGACTCACCTGAACTGTCTTCTGTGGACAAGTTCTTTGCCGCTTTAGGGGTACTCTTTAATGACCCAGATAGGGAAGCTGTGGCTGAGGCTCAGCTGACCACCTTGAGGTAGGGTGAGAAGACTGTGGAGGTAGTTTTGCATCCGAATTTCTACGCTGGTGCGTTCCGGGTGGAACGACGCAGCTCTCAGATGCCAGTTTAGATTAGGGTTAGCTGACATGTGAAGGATTTATGGTGGCTTACCCACCCCTGGTACTTTAGATGAGGCCATGGCACTGGCCGTTCGTCGGACAGACATTTTAGGGAGAGACAGCAGTAAGAAGGTTCCCCTCCGGTGGTCCACACCATGTAGTCACCTAAACCCGTTGTTTCTGATTTAAACCCAGACAGAGGAGGCCATGCATGGGGGCTGTTTATTGTCTGAGGCTAGTGACCGTAGGACTACTCGTCGCATCCAGGGGTTGTGTTTCTATGTGGAGAAGATGGACACAGAATTCGGAATGCTCAAACGGAAGAGACCAGGTCGGAAGGACTCCAACGCTAGGTGGTCAGCAGGAGGATCACTAGGGGAGCCAGTATTTCGCCTATTGTATCTATAAGTTGCTGCTACCAGTTAAGATTTCATATTGTCGCTGTCCGGTTCTGGGAGTGCGTTTGTGGATTCTGGATCAGCTTCTAATTTTGTTGATGCGTCTTTCGCTAAACGTCTAGGCCTACCTTGTAGACCGCTATCTGACTCGCTGCAGGTAGTGGCTATTGACTCCACCCCACTAGGTCGGGGCGCAATCCAATATTGTACTCCTGAGCTGGAGATGGTGGTCGGATCCATACATATTGAAAAGTGTATTCTATTCGTCATGGAGGGGCTGCCCGCTGTGGTTTTGGGGCTGCCCTGGCTTCAGAAACTATCCAGTGTTTACTGGAATTCAGGAAATAGTCAGTGGGGACAGGTTCGTGTGAAATGTCTCCTTACATGTGGGGCATTAGGCTGTTGACTATGTCTATCTGAAGAAGCTGTGCCAGCGTTGAGGCCTAGCCATCTTGGAAGTTGTGACGTGCGTGGGCTAAGGTTCCCGAACTCGTCCTCCTGGTGAACTATGCCCGTCACCTGTACCTGAACGTCCATATGTGGTTCAGGAGATGGCTAACCCGGTGGCTTATCAGCTGAAATTACCCTCTTCTCTCTGTATACATAATGTGTCCCATTGTGCACTTCGTAAGAGGTATATTCAGCCTGTGACTCCGCCCTCTAGACCTCCTTCTCCAGTTTGCATAGAGGGGGAGTAAGAAAATGAAGTCACCCGTAGTTTAGATTCGCGTAAGGCCCAAAGGTCACTGCAGTACCTGGTCCATTGGAAGGGGTATGGTCTGAGGAGAGATCATGGGTTCGGCGGAACCTATCCATGCTGATCGCCTGGTAAGGGAATTCCATGAGTCTCACCCAGACAAACCCAGACCAGGGAAGGGTCCGTTGGCCCCTCCTAAAAGGGGGAGTACTGTCAGGGCTGGGCTGTGCTCAGGCTCTAGGGATCTGCAGGCTGCAGCAGCTGATGCACGATCCCACCCTGATACACATGCTGCTGACAACTCTGTGAGTGACAGGGGCCCAGCCACTCCTGACAGGGGGTGAGTTGCACCAACCAATGGGGGCCCGGAGGCGCTCCAATCAGCTGCAGGGGCGTATCCAGGAATCCCATTTAACCTCCCTGAAGGCTGGGTGCGGCGCCTGTGGATATTTCCTGGCTACTCGTTGTACTTGTCCGGGTTTATTGTGTTTTGCTCATCTGTGTACCTGACCTCGGCTTGTTCTCCTGACCCCGGCTTGTCTCCTGATTTTGTGCTTCGCTTCCGTTTGGCTTTTGACCTCGGCTTGTTTACGTTTATCCCTCTGGTTCTGATTTGTGGCTTTGGTGTTCCTATTTGATATTTACCCGGACTGTCTTACTATTCTTCCGTCTGACGGCCCCAGCACTTTAGCAGAGCAGGGACTGTCGCCCAGTTGCCGTCTGCCACCTAGGGCAGCACGTCAAGTAGGCAGGGACAGTGGGCTGGG
The DNA here is from genome assembly GCA_025379985.1 of Phyllomedusa bahiana. NCBI lineage: Eukaryota > Metazoa > Chordata > Amphibia > Anura > Hylidae > Phyllomedusa > Phyllomedusa bahiana. The sequence goes on along the minus strand of JAODAL010005738.1, from coordinate 111,464 downwards.
TTCCAGTTAGGGCTCACTGCACCTCCCTTGACGTGACAAACACCTTGCAGGCACTAAGATACAGTGGGTGAAATAAGTTTTGAAGACATCACCAATTTTCTAAGTAAATATATTTCTATTAACAGGTGCTATTGACATGAAATTCTCACCCGATGACGGTAGTAACCCATCCAAACCCCACAGGTAAAGAAATCAAACCATAGATGTCTATAAGTTATGTATAATTATGAGAACTGACACAGTGAAAAGTATTGAACACATGAAAAAGCCATGGAAAGTTATGACCCCAGCTGAAATCTGTCAGTAATTAGAAAGCAATCCTGCCACTTAGTGCAAAATAGTGCAAATTAGTGATGGTTCAACTGATGATCTATAAAAAGGTGTCTCATTACCAAAGAGCCACACAAGAAACCTCTCATGACTAGGGATGAGCGATATTATCGACAAAGGTTGAAATCGGCACGGTTTTTGGGCTTATCGGAAATTTTCGATCAAGCAATAGTTTAGATGACAATCTTACAGATAATCTATTACTATCGCGCCATTTTCAGCGTTTCCTGTCACTTTGGCGGCCAGCCAATCAGCTCCGAAGGTAGAGGGGAGTGAGGAGGATGTACAACGTCACCACTTTGAGGTGTGTGGATCTCATTGGCTGCCAAAATCACGTGACCTCGTTTTATCTATGCAACTGCATTTCCTGTTTGAGCTCATTCTCTGTCTATCACTCTTCACAGCAGGTCCTGTCGGTCTGCGTTTAAACCAATAGCTGTTCTAACAGCTCTGAGAAATAATCTCTTCTAATACAAGAAACCATCCACCTACAGCTTAGAATAGAGTTAGATTATAGAATTTCACTTGTTATTTAGTTAGAGAAACTTTTAAGGATATCTACTGGTATGTGCAGCTTTGGGGTGGGGGTGGGCGGCTGCGGGGGGAGGGCGGCAGGAGGAGAGGCATTTGAAAGGAAGATATTTTGCAGCTCAGTGTGTTCTGTGATCTTCAATTGAAAAAGTATTGTTTTTTACCACTTTTTTGGCCAGCAGACCTCTTATAGGAGTTGAAATTGTCCCTGTTTTTTCAGTTCTATTGCAATCTCTGCGAGTCAGTGTTCCCAAAAACCGGCATAACTTATCCCTATAACTTTTAAATAGTTTTATTGAAGTCCGTGCGTCTGTTTGCCGCAAAGAGCTCAGTTGTACGCAAATTTTGTTATACATATTTGATAGTAAATTACGCCTGTGTCAGTGGTGCGAAGGCCGCCATATTAATCCATATAACATTTAAATACTCTTATTGACTCCTTTTTCAGGCACTTTTTAATTTGTGGGTCATGCGGGTTTTGGGGTCATGCTGCGGTCCAGGACAAGCATAGCCAATGTCCAGTTCAACTAAAATCGTGGTTCAAAGACTCCTTTCTCCAGCACACTTTATTCTGTGGGTCAGACAGGTTTAAGGGTCATGCTGCGGTCCAGGACAGGGATAGTCAATGTCCAGTTCAACTAAAATGATGGTTCAAATAATACTGCCTTCTGGCACTTTTTAATTTGTGGGTCGTGCAGGTTTAAGGGTCATGCTGCTGTGGTACAGGGATAGTGAATAGTCTGTCAGTTTTTTTCTGTGACTCTTTGTTGCTAATTGTCTTGCCTAAGATGTAGCAACGTATCCATTTGCTGTTGTGGATGTTAATTCCTGCTTCTCCTCCCCTGTTTGGGTGTAAGAATGAAGGTGTTGTTCCTCTCCCATAGACTTTAATGGTCATGGCGATAATCTGTTATCGACTATCGGCATGATAATTGCCGATATCGACTATAGATCCGATAATGATAGTTGACACAATCGCTCATCACTACTCATGATGAGTAAAACTAATGAACTGTCTCAAGACCTTCACAAGCTTATCATGGCAAAAATACTGATGGCATTGGTTACAGAAGAATTTCCAAACTAGTGAAAGTCCCAGTAAGCATTGTTGGGACCATAATCCAGAAATGGAAAAAATATAATTTCACCATAAACCAGCCATGATGAGGTGCTAACCGCAAGATTTCAGACAGAGGAGTGAAAAGAATTATCAGAAGAGTTGTCCAAGAGAAAAAGATCACATGTGGAGAGCTGCAGAAAGACATGGAATCAATGGGTACAATTGTTTTAAAGAAAACAAAAAGTAATGCACTCCACTCCATGCCCTGTATGCACGCTCACCACACAAGACTCAATTGCGGAACAAAAACATGTTCAAACACAGTTTTCTCAACAGCATTTAGACAAGTCTGTAAAATACTGGTAGAATATAGTTTGATCAGATGAGAATAAAATTGAACTCTGTAGTTGCCATAATACACACCATGTTTAGAGGCCAAAATGCCCTGCATATCATTCCAAAACACCAGACCAACAGTGAGGTTTAGAGGTGGGGACATCATTGTGTGGGGCTGTTTTTCAGCATATTGAACTTGCAAACTTCATATAATTGAAGGAAGGATGAACTGAAAAATTTACCAAGTATTATTAATAAAAATCTACTGCCATCTATTAGGATTTCATGAATTTAATGGACAATTAATTTCATGGACATTTCAGCAAAACAATTAACCAAAACACACGGCCAAGGAAACTCTCAACTGTTTTCAGAGAAAGAAACTAAAGCCACTAGAATGGCCCAGCCAATCCCACCTGAGCAATGTATGCGACTAGTTTCTCCATACAGGAGGCGTCTTGTCATCACCAATAGTGTTGAGCGATTATTATCGACAAAGTTGAAATCGGCACGGTATTTACGCTGATCGGATTTTTTAGATCACGCAATAATTTAGGTTAAAATCTGTGCATAATCTATTAATATCGGGCCATTTTCGGCGCTTCCTGTCATTTTGGCGGCCAGCAAATCAGCTTACAGAATAGAGCAGATGTGAGATGTGTGTGCGACGTCATGACTGGGATGTGTATGGTTGCGATTGGCTGGAAAAATCACAATGACCTCGTTTTACATAGAACAGCCCTTCCTGTTCATGATCAGTGTGTGTCAGTATCTCAAAGGAGTAGGACGTGCGCTCTGCCTTTTAGCTGTGATCCTTAGAACTTAGTTAGATCAGAGATTTGCAGATTTTAGGTAGTTAGGCAGAGAATTTTAAAGGAGCATCTACCGCTGTAAAGTCACAGGGTGGAGCGGGGGAGGGGGGGGGGCGCGGGCGAACACAGACAAGCTCTTTAAAGAATACTGGATATTGTGCACCCAGACTTATTATTATTATTATTATTATTATTATTATTAACAGTTTTCTGTTGAAATATTACTTGGATATTGGGCAGCCTGAACTTATATTAGGATACAGATCTCTTCTAGTAACTGCAGGTCTATTTGTTATGTGCAAAACTCCACTTTTATTATCAGTATACATTTCAGATAGGTGTTCTTTTTCAGTTTTGCCCAGTCCAGCTTTGTTGATAGAGCCACCTTGCAATTAAATTTGAATCCAGCAATTTTGTAGTCACCACAGGTTGATAGGTGCCAAAAATAGCTTTTATTATCCGTATACATTTCAGATTCGTGTTTTTTCACTTTTGCCCAGTCCAGCTTTGTTGATAGCGCCACCTTGCAATTAAATTTGAATCCAGCAATTGTGTAGTCACCACAGGTGAATTGATAGGTGCCAAAACTACCTTTTATTATCCGTATACATTTCAGATACGTGTTTTTTGCACTTTTGCCCTGTGCAGATTTGTTGACAGAGCCACCTTGCAGTTAAATTTTAATTCAGCAATTTTGTTTTGATTTGAGGATTTGTTAATAGCTGTGATTTCCCGTTTTTTTTAATAAGGGACTTTCCCAAAAAAACTTTAAATAAAACCCCCCCCCAAAAATTTTTAATTTTTTTTTTTCTGAAATGGGCGAAAGCGGGGTGGTAAGCGACAAAAGGGGGGTAGGGCTTTGGAGGTAGAGGTACGAGAAAAGGGGTGCCCCCTTTCAGTGCTGGCTAAAAACAGCAACCCCAGTGGATTGTCGGTTGCAGGCCCTTTCGGCCCTGTATCGCGGGGTTTGGGGGCCCCTGTAAAATCTCATTTAAACAAAACCAAGCGTCCCCAAATATGTTTTCCAGTGTTTAATGCAACCTGCTTTCCGGGCATTTTTCTTACCTCTCGTCCTCCCAGTCAGGGCCCACAATGTCTTCATCGGAAATATCAGCATCCGCCCCAAGATGAAGCGAAGGAAAGGCCCAAAAAAGTCAAGTGTTTTCCCCAAACCACTGTGGAAAATCGATTTTTTTGGGAAGAACTTTGATGAAAAATTTGCGGTTGGGGTCAAAAGGGAAATGTTAAAAGTCAGAGGCCAAAGGGGTTGTTTTTTCTCTGCTTAAACCCCCGGGTTACTGTTTCCCCATCAGAGGAGGCGAAAGGAAGCCGGTCAACCCGGAAAAAATCCCGGGCGGTCGGCAACCCCTTGCATTTCCCTTTGCTTGGGGCCCGCGGGCTCCGGGGAATGCAAAAATGTCGGGAAAGACGAAGTAAACCTGTGTGTGATGTTGCGGGGCCCTTTGCGGACCCCCAAGTGGTTTTTCAGGCGTTTTTTGTTGGGAAAGCGTTCATAAGGGGACGAGGAGGAAGAGAGGGGGGAGTGTCATTTAACGGGTCCCGCCTAAAAAAGGGGAGAGGGCGGTCACAGTTGTCCGCTGATGTGATTCCGCCGGGCCACGGCCCGGGGAAAACCCCGCTCCTCGCTTATCGCCCTTTCCAAAAAAGGTTTCCGGGGACTCTAAAGTTTGGGGGCCTTCTTTGAGAAAAGCCTCTGAAAAAACCAGCGTGTAAAATTATCCCGTTTTTTGGGCCTTTTAAAAGGGATAAGTAGAGGCAAGGAATCTTGGGTTTAACCCCACCAACATGTCTAGTCACTGCAGGGGAATTTGCATGTGTTGAAATGGGGGGAAAACATTTGGCCAAAAAGGCCAGACCGGCCCCCGGGGCTTCCAAAACACTGTCACACCTTCTCTTTTTAGGGACTCCCCCTTCCTCTGCCACCACCAAGCTTTTCCTCAGCCCCCCCATGTCTCTCGAGTCTTTGTCAGGGATCAGTTTTCCTTCACCCTCCCCGGGGTCCCCCCCAGAGTCCCAACCAGCCCACCAAAAAAACCCATCCAAACCCCTTCCCCTTTCCCCCATTTTGGGAGCCCTGTACCCCGGGTTACAGCGGCCTTTTCTGGGCACCCCACCCTTCTTTCTTTCCGGGGTTTGGGGAAAAGCAGAAAAAACACTTTAAACCCAAAAAAATTTTTTCCAAACCCCCAAAAGCCTAAATGTGGGCCCCATTGCCGGTTTTTGGGCCTTGGAAATGTTGCCTTTCCTTTTGGTTTGGACACAGGGGGTTCCGCCCACGTCAGGGCCTTTTTCCCTGCCCCCAATACCAGATCCCGGGAGGGGGGAAATTTTTTTGGGCCAAAAAAGCCGTCCCGGGACCTGGCCACCCAACTTTGTCATCAAAAAAATTTAAAAGCGCGTTTTCTGCATTGTGCCCGGAAAATCCATCTCACCACCGACACTGGTTTTGGAAAGGGCTGGCCCAAGGGGCCGTATATTTGTGCCCAGCTAAAAGGGTGAGCTGGGTAAAAGGGTTTTTTGGGGGTTAAAGGTGGCTCTCAGGGTTTTGGGTTTGCCGCTCTTCAAACCGCAGGGGGGCGAGGGCTTTTTCCCCCCAAATTCTTGGTGGAACCCACGTGCCCAGGGGAAAAACCGGGGGCCGTGTTGAAATTAACCCTGTCTTGGGGGGACTTTCCAAACACCAAGGCCCGGGAAAGCTGGGGGAGGCTCTCGGCAACGGGCCCGGGGCGCTGGGCTGGGTGACAAAAACCCTTTGTGCCGGGGCAACGTGGTGTGCGAAAAAGGGGTAAAAAATTTGGGGCCCGGGCCCTTAAGATCCGGTAGGCGGGAAACCAATCCCTTGCCTGGGCCCATGTCTAAAACCTTTCGTGTCCGGGAAATTTCAAAAGCGCTACCCGGGTCGGGGGACTCCCTGCTGGGGGAAGGCTCAAAGGTCTGAGTTGCATTTCTTGCCTTTTCCCCACCCTTTTTTCCTTTCCCGCCCTGGCTGCTTTTTTCAGAGTCAGCTGGGCCCTCCCCTTTAAAACGTCCTCATTTTTTGACGTGGCAACACCCCGGGGAAATTTCCCCACCCTCCCAATGTTCCAGCGATTGTGGGCGGCAGCCCCAATCCCAATTTTACGCAGTACAAAAAGGGGACCCCAGGGGCCTGACAAGCGGGTGGTGCGGCCTCGGGGTTTTTGAGCCAACCGGAGAGTGGAGGGGGGGTAAAAAGACCCTTCTGAAACCAATCCTTCCCAGTTTTAAAGAAGTCCCCAAAAAATGTTCAGTAGGGGCCCGATGCCCTTGTCGGGCATGAGCATTGGGGTTTGATCTTAGTTTTTGGAAGGGATTTTGGGACACTCTGAAACCCCAGGTCCCGCCAGCGACGGAGGGGGGAGAGGGGAAAAGGATGGGGGAAACACGGACCCTTTCTCTCCGTTCGAACCCCACGGGCCCCGGGACAGTTTCTAAATTTTTATCGGTTTCTTTGGGGGCAGTGGTTGGGGGGCCGGGGTTGTGAAAGGGGGGCCTCGCTCCCCGGGGTTTCTTTCATTGAGGCAACCCCAGGGCTTGTTGAAGCTGTCCCCGGGGGGAGCGGAGGAGGAGGGGGAGGTTTTCTGACCCCCGATTTTAAACGACGTCCTGCCCTTGGGAAAAGGGGTTTGGCGCAAAAATTTTGAGGCGGGGGGAGGAAGATGAGGAAGATCATTTTTAGTGCCCCTCGACCCAGAGGCTTTGGGGAAAACAAGGCTCCATTTCACATGGTGCTTGGGTGCTCCAATTTTTTTCCAAAAATGTCCTCGGGATTTTAAGGGGCCCTTTAAAAATGAAAAAACAGTTAAAGGGTGGGGCCCCCCTCCTGGGGTCCCCGGTACAAAAAAAAAAACTCAGGACTTTCCTTCCCCCCACCCAAAATTGGAGTAAAAAAGCAGGAAATGGAGGAACTTGTGTTTGATTTAAAATGGAAGGCATCTGTTGCGTCTTTCTTTTATTTTTTCCTCAAATGTACAGGGAAAAACTTTAGCGGCGTAGGAGGGGAAATAGAGTGCCAAATTTGCCGTAGCGGGGAAAAGCAGGCAAGGTGGAAAAAGCCCCAAAGGGTGACCTTTTGGGGAATCTTTTTTAACCCCCTTTACCAAAAGCCTTTCAATGCAGGGCACACATTTTCCCAAAACACAGATAACCCGCTTAAAGTCCCTGGTGCACGATAAACGCTTTAACACCGTTGTTTTTTTTATGTGTTCCCGGGCCCAATTGACTTCTGGGTATCCAAATGGGACGAATTGGGGCCCCACCGGGTCGCCCTCCCTTTGGAAAGGGGTTTTTCTGCCCAGCGGGCCCGCGGGGCATATTGAGCGGAACCTTTAGCCAAAAATGGAGGGGGTCATTTCAACCCAACGCCGGGTAAAGTGGATCGTTTGACTTTCATCAAGATAAATCAGGCAGGGATCTTGATGATGTTGTGGCCCCAATTGCCGGGTCACGATTGTTCCCGGTTTTTTTCACATTCCTCTTCAAATTTTTTTTTAAAATGATCATTTTTACTGCTTTTTTTATTCTCTGTTCCCAACAGTTAATTTTGCTGTTTTTTGCTTGGGGGAGCTGTAAAGACGCAAGGTTTCATGACAACACCGTTTCCTTTACTCACTTTATCTTTAAAAGTTTTGCTTTGTCAAGGGTTTTTTGAGGTCATGTTGCTGTGGTACGCAATATCATGGTCCTTTGGAACAAAAATTGGGCTTTTAAGTGGCATTTCCCCCTCACAATTTTTAACAGGGCTGAGAAGTCTTTTTTATAATTTTTGGGGTCATGTGTTTTGGGAAAATGCGAAAATTACTACGGGTCCTATTCAAAAAAAATGTTGTTTCTAACAGACTTTGTTCTTCAAAATTTGTAAAAAGTGGCTCATGGGTCTATTTTGAATTTTTGGGGGCTTTTTTTGCTGTGAAAGCAGCTAGATAAGGTCCTTTGTAAAAAATTTGGTTTTAACAGCTTTTGTTCTTACAATTGAAAAGAGTGGCTCAAGGGTGATGGTGCTGTCAGAAACAGGAATAGGTAGGACACTGTTAATGGAAAATATGAAAATGAGTTTTTGCAAATTTTAAAACTTTGCTAGCAATCCGTATTGGACAACCCATTTAATCAATTAAAAAAGAGAAACAAAGACATTTGGGTTTCCTCCTTTTTAAAAATGTTTTTTTGAATTTTAAACTACTAAAAAAACTTGCATTACAAAATGGGGGTAAAAAAATTCCCTCTGTTTGTTCAAGGGGGGGTTACAGGAAGACTTGACCAGATTTTGGTTTTTTTCAGGGAATGGAGTATGGGACGGCCGAGCAAAGAAGAGGAAAATTTCCTCCAGCATTTGATTTTAAATGGAAAAAAAGAATCCCAAAAAAAAAAGGGCCCCTGGGGGGAAAAAGGAGCGTTAACCCCAGTTTTCCAAGTGAAGCTCAATTGGTCCGATCTCGGAGGGCAAGCGTACCAGGTCTTGACTGTGTTGGGAGGGGAGGTTCTACCTTCCCCACTTGCTTAGCACGAGTTTTGGGCTGCGTCATAAGGGCTTTTTTTTCCGTGTAAAAGATGGGGCGAAAGCTGCCTGGGGGTCTACCCCACCCACTGTAAGTCTGGCCCTGGAGTGGCCTCCGTGTTAAAAGATGGCTGCGGGAGACTGGCTGTCACCCTTAGGGGCAATAGGAGGCTTCCAAATTTCTCTGAAAAATTTGTATTGAGAAAGGTGATTTCTGTGAGGTTAAGTGTTCAAAAGGCCCAGGGTGGAACAAATTGACAATTTGAGGCTTTAAATTTCTGGGTGGAGTCACTATGGGGTCGAAAAATTGATCTCCAGGGGAGTCTGTCCCCCAAACACTGAGAAGGTTTGGGGAAAATTTTTAACATTGAATTGATTGGTGAATAACTCTCAGAAGCCAGGAGGGCAAATGTTTCTCAACTAAGAAGTGTTTTGGGGATATTAGGACTTTTTTTATTATGGGGTGTGCGGATGAATTAAAAAAATTCATTGAAAAAATACCTTTAAAAACTGCAGGGAGGGGTTATGTTGTATGTTTACACTTGAAAAAAAAGCAAAATGTAATAAAATTAAAACTTAAAATAAAAATTCCCCAAATAAATTTGTAAACAAAAAAGTCAGTTTCCAAAAAATATCTAAATGACAGTCACTTACAAATAGCTTTTTGCCACTTTTTGATCTGTGGGTTTAACAGGGTTTTGGGGTATGTGTGGACGGACAGGTTTTCAATGGCCAGGAAAAACAAAATGGTGGTTGAAAGATCCCTTTTTCCCCGGGCCTTTTTTAAATGTGGGAGTCATACGGTTTGGGGTCATGCTGTGGCCAGGCAGGTATGTCAAAGTCGTGAAACTAAAATGGGGTTGAAAGACTCCTATTTCCGGGAAAATTTTTAATTGTGGGTCGAAGGTTTAAAGGTTTATAGCGGTAAGGACAGATATAGTTAAAGTCCGTTCAACTAAAATGGTGGTTGAAAGATCCTTTTTTCCCGGGACTTTTTAATCTGGGGTCTGAGGTTTGGGGCTCTGCTGCGTTTTCCCGGACGGGATATTCAATGTCAGTTCAAAATAAAATGATGGGTTTAAATCTACTGCCTTTGGATTTTTAATTTTTGAGACATGAGGTTTAAGGGTCTGCTGTGGTGCAAGAAAAGGGATTGTGAATGTCTGTTATTTTTTTTCTGTGGCTTTTATAACCTAAGTGTGTTGGCTAAGATGTAGCACGTATCCAATTTACTATTGTGGTTAGTGTTGTGCGATTGCATTGGCGATCGAGATCGATTGATAGTCGGCCGCTCTATCTGATAAAGGTTTTTTTTTTCGATAGTGAGCCTCCGTTTATGAGCGCATTGACCATTAAAGTCTATGGGGGAGAGCAAAACAAACACTTCATTATTACACCAAAACAAGGCTGGAGATAGACTGAAATTAAAAATCCACAACAGTTTAATGGATACGTGCTACATCTTAGGAACCCACTTAGGTTATTTAATATGCCACAGAAAAAAAAACACAGACCATTCACTATACTGTCTTGACCACAGCCTGACCTTAATCCTTGCCATCACCCACAAATTGAAATAGTGCCAGAAGCAGTATGATTTGGACCATCATCCTTACATGAAATGTGGACATTGAATATCCCTGTCTCGGGCCACAGCATGAGCCCCATACCTGCTGGACCCCCCACATTTAAAAAAGTGCCGGGAAAAAATGAGTCTTTTTCAACCACCAATTTATAGTTTCCCTGGACATTGACTATTACCTGTTCCTGGGCCACAGCATGAGCCTAAACCTGCATGACCCCACATTTTAAAAAAAGTTGCGGAAAAGGAGTCTTTCAACCAACCTTTTTAGTTTTCAATGGGACATTGACTTATACCTGTCCCTGAAGCCACAGCATGACCCTGGGCCGGAGTAACAGTGGGTGCGGTGGAGAGCGCAGGCTAAAATGCACTGATGACGCAGCAACGAAAACTGTCGCTGCTGCACAGCAGAGTGCGGTAGTGCTGAGAAATCAGCCTCCTCAGTACACAGTCAATACCTGGGTAGCGCTTGTCCCTACGTATGAGTGTGGACCAATTGAGCTTCACTTGCGAAATCACTGGTGGTTAAAGCTACCTGTTACACCCAGGTGCCCTTTATATTGGCATTTTTTTCTCAATTTTACATCAACGTGCTGGAGGAAATCGGTCTCTGTACATTTGTTCTCTGTCCATGCTCATACTCCATGTCCTCTGAATAAACATACATATGTCAAGTTTTCCTGTACCTCCCTTGTACATTAAGAGAATTTTTTTAAAAGCCTATTTGAACATGCAAGTTTTTTTAGTACTTTAATTCTAGAAAACACATTTTTAAAATAGGATGGCATCCCACCATGTCTTGTGTCTCTTTTTTTCATTGTTGTATTACATGGGTTGTCTCAATCACAGGGATTGATTGCTATGTTTAAAAGATCTTCAAAAACAAGTTCCATTCTTGCATATGTGTCCATTAACAGTGTTCTACTAATCCATAGTTTCGACAGCACCTTCACCCTTGGGCCAATATTGACCAAATTGTGAGACAACATGTTGTTTAGAAACAAACATTTTTTAAGAATAGGACCTGTAGTATAGGCTGCCATTCACAGCAAATTGCCCCCAAAAATTTCAACGCATGACCCCTTGAGCCACTTTGGACAATTGGTGAAGAACAAATGTCTGTTAGAAAAACAACATTTTTTAGAATTGAACCTCTAGTATAGATGCCATGTCACAGCAAAATGCCCCCAATAATTCAAAGCATGACCCAATGAGCCCTTTTGACAATTGTGAAGAAAAACAAATGTCTATTAGAAACCAACTTTTTTCGATTTGGACCTGTAGTATTGCTGCATTTCAAAGCAAAATGCCACCAAAACTTCAAAGCATGACCCTTGGAAGCCACTTTGGTCAATTGAGAAGAAAAATTGTCTGTTAGAAACAACATTTTCTTTTTTATAATAGGACATTAGTATTGCTGCATTTAAAGCAGCATGACCAAAAAATTATAAAAATGACTTGTCAGCCACTGTTAAAAAATTGTGAGGTGGGTAGAATGCCACTTAGAAGGCCACATTTCTGTTCAAAGTGACTTTTGATTTTTGCTGTATCTCACAACTTCATGACCCCAAAAAAATATTTAATATGACTTCTCAAGCCCACTATTAAAAAATTACGTGAGGGAGAAATGCCACTTTGATGGCCACATTTTCTGTTCCAATGGACACATAATTATAGACTGTATCTCACAGCAAACATGGACCTAAAAAACTATTGACACTGCGGAAAAACTCTCTTAACGATATAGTGAGTAATTGGGAAATACGGTGGGGTTGTTCATGAAAACCTTGCTGTCTTTTTACAGTCTCCTCACAGGCAAAACCACGCAAAATGAACTGTAGATGGAAAAGAGAAATAATAAAAACTTGCAGTAAGAAATGATCATTTTTTTAAAAAAAGTTTTCAAGAGGGACCATTTTGCTGTTTTTGAAAAAGGAATGTGAAGTAGACCGGCAACTAATCGGTGACGCTACGGAAATTGGTGGGCACAACATCACCCGAGATCCAGCCTGATTCCTATCTTGATGAAAGTCATACGATTCCACATTTATCATGTGGAAATGACGGATGCGTTACTGTCTGTATCTGGACCTCCTCCAGCTGTGCTGAAGGTACCCGCTCAGATATTGTCGCTGCGCCTGCTGGGCAGGACAACACCTCTATGGCGTGATGAGCAAGCTAGGGCCATTCAGGTTTTCCATTTTGGATACCCAAAAGGCTTATTGGGTCCGGAACAAATGCAAAAAACTCGTGTGTTGAGACGCAGATAGTCGTGCACCATGATCTTATGCTGTGCTGTCTCTGTGTGTTGGATGTCGTTGCCATGCATTGATGCATTGGTGGAGGTGGTAAACAAAGAATTGCCAGAGGTCACCCATTTAGGCTTCTGCCACCCTTGCCTGCTGCTGCCCACTACGCCTACTTTGGGAACTCTACTGCTTGTAACGTCGCTGGTTGTTCCACCGTGACATTTGGGGGAACGTGAAGCAGACGCAAACAAGATGTCTCTCAGTTGATCAATCTGCCTAGGTCTCCATTTCCTGCTTTTTACTCTCTTTTTTGGTGGGTGGATGGAAAGTGCTGATGTTTTGTTTTGTACAGGGGATTCCAGGAGGGTGGCACCCTGTAAACTGTTGTTCATTCTTGTTGGCCTTAATGCGAGGATTTCATGTTGGAGGAAATGGAGCATCAAGGGCACTTCATGTGAGAGATGGAGCCTTGATTTCACCAGCCTCTGGGGTCAAGGTGGCATAGCAAACTGATCTTCCTCATCTTCCTCCTCAGCCCTAAAATTCGCGCCAACCTTCTTTCCAAGGCTGGGACGTCCTACGGTAACAGCGGGTGTCTAAGGAAATACCTCCTCCTCCCTCCTCCGCTGCCTCCGGGCCACTGTTAAACACTGCCCTGACTTGCTGAGATGGATGCACCCTGAGAGGCTGATGCGCCACCTAGCACTAGCTATGGACCCGAACCATGGCTATATGAAGACCGATGAAATTGTGGAAAAACTGTCGGGCCTTGTGGATTTGATGGAGAGAAAGGCTCCGTGTCAGCATCTGTGTAGTCTCCCCTCCTCTGTCGCTGGCGGGAACTGTGTTCAGAAGTGTCCTTCGATCGTTCCAGAACTAAGATCACACAATGCTCAATGCTGACAAGGGCATTGTCCGCACTGACCATTATATTGGTGAGTGGCTTCTTCAAAAAACTGGGCAAGGATGGTGCAGAAGCTTCTTTCACCTTGCCTCAACTCTCGGTTTTTGGTTCCAAAACCCGAGGTCCGTACCGCTGCGTGTCAGGCCGTGTGTCACGGCGTGCTGCGGAATGGCATTGCGCTTCTTGCTGCCACAATCGATGGAGCATGTGGAGGGTGGAATTCCAGCGTGTTGCCACGTCAACAATGAGACGGTTGATGGGTAGGATCGTGCTGACGATGCAACGCAGACAGGCGGGACGAAGCAGGGTGCGAAACGCGGAAGTGCGAACTCAGACCTCGAGCATTCTTCAGTCAGGCAGTCCAGTCCTCGGGTTAGCTCTTTTAGAAAATTTCTGGACGGACAACGGTTTCATGACATGGTGCCAGGCAAGGGATGTGCTCAAGCCCTAACCGATTAAGGGCGCCAGCAGTATTTCGCCCGTTATCGCACAACCACTTGCTTCTGCCACAAGTTTCTTGTCACCACAGCCAGCGCTCAGCGCTCGTTGCTTAGCGAGCCGTCACAGCTCCTGACCTGTGTGTCGGACGGGTCTACCCAAAGGCAGCTTATTTCAACACCGGCCCTAGGTATGTCTCTGGGCACGTGATTGCACACCAGAGGACCTTGGGGGAAGGAGACCTGACCATCCCTCGGTTTTGAAGGAGAAGTATCAGAACTATAGACGCCGAGCATGAGAGCACACCGTTCATCCCACGAGACATCACCCAGCTCACCCAGTGAGCTTGCACAGAGTATATCGGCCTTGGCCGTGCATTACTAGTCATGTGTCGGTGGTGAGATGGACTTTTTCTGACCAGATGAGGACAACGTGATTGAAATTTTAGATGACACATGGCATGGCCAGGTCAGGGACGGACTATATTCTGGCAAGAAATAGCTGCTCGGCATTGATATTGGGGGGCAGGCGAGGGCATGACGATGGCGGAAACCGATCTGTGTCCACCAGACGGAAAAGGCAACGTTCCAAGGCCAAAAAGGCCTGGCAATGCCGACCATTCAAGGCTTTTGGCTTTGGGAATGGTTTGGGTTAAAAGTTTACTTCTTGCTCAAAACCTGGAAGACGAGGCTGGCTGCTATTAGATGGCCGCATTGTTCGGTGTTGCAGGTCGGTCAAATGGCGGAAGGAGAAGGGGTAGGATGGGTCTCTGGTTGGTTGATGGTTGTACTCGGCGCGACGGTGGAGGCTGAAGCGGGAGGCTGATCTGATCTGACTCTGTAGAGACATGGGCAGCTGAGGTAACGCTTCGGTTGGTGGCGGTAGGGAGGAGGGACGGCGGAGACAGAGGGTGTGACAGTGGTTGGAGGCCCGGCGTCGGTCTGGCCTTTTTGGCCAAGTGTTCCCTCCATTTCAACTCTTGCATTCGCTACTGCATGTGACTAGACATGGTGGTGGTGGTTTAAAACCACTCGGTTCTTGCCTCTACTATGCGTTTGCGGCACAAAGGGCGGCATATGACATCGCTGGGTGAATCAGAAGGCTTCCTCAAAGAAGGCCCAGGCTTGGAGGTCCTTGGACCTTTTGACGGCGATATAGCGAGGACCGTGGCCTGGCGGAATCATATCAGCGACTTCTGCGAACCGCCCTCTCCCTTTTTTGTGGCGGTGAAACCGTATTGACACTACACCATCGTCTTCCTCTCTCGCATCCACTGATGAGCGGCTCGCAAGCAAATTTCTGCGGAAAAGGACAGGATGGAATTCCGCATTTGTTAGTCCTTCATCCATATGAATCTCATAACTAAGACGTGACCTTCGGTCGTCCTGACTTTCTGCATCCAGAAAGCTTGCGGGCTACAAGCAAGGGGCACTGCACAGGCATTGCCGGACCGCCGGGTTCTTTGCCGATTGACCTGGCTTCCTTCACCTATCTGATGGCATCAGTAACTGGGGTCAGAGCAGACTAAATAGTCCTCTTGATCTTTTAACATGCCTTCTGAAACCCATACGCCATTTTGTCATCAAAGTCGGTTTCTGACAATGGATTATCCACAGTGGATTGGGTTTAACGAGTTGACATTTGGGTCTGCTTCATGTTGGACGGTTGATGAATGATGCTCCTGATGACGCATTTTTGGCGTGACTGCGAGGTCGAGGAGGTAAGACTGTAGATGCAGGTTGCCCATTAACCCACTGAAGGACAGATTGGCGACGATGTTCGTTACTAGATTCCAGGGCCTGACCCAGCAATGACAGGCCTGATGGTCCTGCAACTGACGATCCGCTGGCATGCGTGGTTGTTGCCAGCACTAGGAAGGAGAGCACTCATCTCGTACCCTCTCACCTCCATGTGGTACCCCCTCTTTGCTCGCTTACCACTGCTCGCTTACAATCTCGGACTGGGCCAAAAGTCCAAAAAACACGTATCTGTTATGTTTTGGTATTATAATAACACGGTTTTTTTTGCACCTTGTCAATTCACATGTGGTAATTATAGAATTGCTCGTTTTAAGATTTAGTGATGCTTGCGTCAATGAACAATGCTGGGTGTGCAAAAAAGTCAAAAAAAAAACGTAAACTGTTTTATGTTTTGGTATATAACGATATTTTTTGCACCTTTTCAATTAACCTGTGGTGAAATTAGAATTGCTGTTTTAGTTTTACGTAGATTGCTGCGTCAAATGAACAAATGCTGGGTGCGCAAAAGTCAAAAAAACCAAGTAAAATGTTATGTTTTGGTATTAATAATAACGATATTTTTTGCACCTTTCACTTCACCATGTGGTTTGAATATAGAATTGTGTTTAAGAATTTACCGTAGCTGCTGCGTCAATGAACCAATGCTGGGTGTGCAAAAAGTACAAAAAAACACGTAACTGTTATGTTTTGGGTTATAATAATCGGTTAATTTTTTTGCAACTTTCAATTCACCTGTGGTGAATATAGAATCCGCTGTTTAGATTTACGTAGATGCTGCGTAATATGAACCAATGTGGGTGCGCAAAAGTAAAAAAAACACGTAACTGTGATGTTTTTCGTACGATACACTGTTATCACCAGTGCTGACTACAAGCATTGCTGGATTGTGATTTAACTGCAACGGGGATCATATCAACAGTCAAAGGTGTAAATGGGTAAAATTGAAAATGAAACAACCTATCTGAAATGTATAATGATTATTAAACGTGCGAGTTTTGCAGCTTAACAAGTCGACCTGCAGTTACTAGAAAATGATGTGTATCACAATTATAAAGTTCAGGCTGCCCAAATCAGGAAATATTTCAATAGCAACACTGTTACTAAAAAAGATTTTCCACTACAATGTCTTACAACTAAGTCTTGGTGAAATTATCCAGTGTTTCTTTATAGATTGAGCTTGTCTGGCTCGCCCGCGGGGGCCCCCCCCCCCCCCGTCTTTCCCACCGCCGTTGCAATTTACGCGGTTAGATGGGGCCTGCTATAAAATTCTCTCTCTTGTTAGCAAACTACAATAAAATGTTTCAAATCTTAATCTAATAATATGGGAAGGATCATAGCTATAGTTAGGGTTTCCTCTGTGCAGACATAGGACTAATTTCGCTGGAGATGGGGTTTGGCCACAGGCAGAGGCAGGTCCTATACCTGTGAGGAAGCTGAGAGACACTGAGGCTGAAACAGGAAACGCTGTTCTATGTTTAAAACGAAAACACGGTCATGTGACTTTTTCCACAGCCAATCGCAACCAAACACTCCCAGTCATGAACGTCGCCACACACATCTCCCACCATGCACCTATTCATGTAATTCTGATTTGCTGGCCGCCCCTAAATTACAGGAAGCGCCGAAAAAGGGCGCGATCTTAATAGTTGATGCTTTAGTTTTAACCCTTAATTATCGCATGATTGGAAAATTATCGATCACCATAAAAACTTGACGATTTCAAAACTTAGTCGATAAAAATCGCTCAACACTTATTTGTGGATGTTAAAATTCCAGCTTCTCCATCCCTGTTTGGGGGTGTTGTAAGATTGAAAGGTGTTGTCTCTACAATAGACTTTAATGGTCATCGGTGATAATCTATTATTGGGACTATCGGATATCTTATTGTTAATTGCCGTTACTCGACTTTCCGACCCCGAGGCCGATAGTCAACGTAATCGACTTCATCATAATCACCACACAAAAAGTCTTTTGATATGAATTTTCAATACATTTCAGTAAACATGTTCAATATTTTTCCCTGTGTCACTTTTCATTACACATAACTTAATTAAGGGACATCTATGGTTTGATTTCTTTGCCTGTGGATTGGATGGGTTATTATTGACATCTGGTGAGAATTTCATATCCATAGCACCTTGACAGATATATTTACTTACTATTATATGTAATGTACTTACTTCGAGGTACTTAGTGTATATTTTAATTCAACCTTGTGAGCCTACCAGCTACAAGAGGGCAAACCCACTGGCATTGGTCCCTACAATAAACAGTGTATCTGTGTAATAGGAGGCTTACCTCTCTAGGCCCAAACAATTAAATTGTGATAGGTAGGAACCAGCATTGTCCTATGCTGATTTAATACAGTGCTTTCAGTCTAGTGGCAAACTCGGTCCAATGTCACTTCTGCTCTGATGCGCCGTCGGACTGGAAGTAAAGTCGCTCCTAAAGTACCACTCAGGGATGACTAGTAGGCAGAGGTATGTCTAAGATGCCTATGTCTGGTTGACAGTGAGGGGGCGTTATTAGGTATGGAGTGGGCTTATAAGCTTAGCCCACTACACTCACCGGCCACTTTATTAGGTACACCTGTCCAACTGCTCGTTAACACTTAATTTCTAATCAGCCAATCACATTGCGGCAACTCAGTGCATTTAGGCATGTAGACATGGTCAAGACAATCTCCTGCAGTTCAAACCGAGCATCAGTATGGGGAAGAAAGGTGATTTGAGTGCCTTTGAACGTGGCATGGTTGTTGGTGCCAGAAAGGCTGGTCTGAGTATTTCAGAAACTGCTGATCTCCTGGGATTTTCACGCACAACCATCTCTAGGGTTTACAGAGAATGGTCCGAAAAAAGAAAAAACATCCAGTGAGCGGCAGTCCTGTGAGCGGAAATGCCTTGTTGATGCCAGAGGTCAAAGGAGAATGGGCAGACTGGTTCGAGCTGATAGAAAGGCAACAGTGACTCAAATAGCCACCCGTTACAACCAAGGTAGGCAGAAGAGAAATCTCTGAACGCACAGTACGGCGAACTTTAAGGCAGATGGGCTAAAGCATCAGAAGACCACAACGTGTGACAATCCTTTAAGCTAAGAACAGGAAACTGAGGCTCCAATTTTCCCAAGCTCATCGAAATTGGACAGTAGAAGATTGGAAAAACGTTGCCTGGTCTGATGAGTCTCGATTTCTGCTGCGACATTCGGATGGTAGGGTCAGAATTTGGCGTCAACAACATGAAAAGCATGGATCCATCCTGCTTGTATCAACGGTTCAGGCTGGTGGTGGTGGTGTCATGGTGTGGGGAATATTTTCTTGGCACTCTTTGGGCCCCTTGGTACCAATTGAGCATCGTTGCAACACCTTGTTGAATCTATGCCATGAAGAAGTGAGGCAGTTCTGAAGGCAAAAGGGGGTCCAACCCATTACTAGCATGGTCTACCTAATAAAGTGGCCGGTGAGTGTATATACAAGCATTGTTGACAGGACTGGAGATAACTCTGATCCCAGCCATTTAACTTCTAAAAGCTACAGTTAATGCGACTGCAACATCTTAGCAGATATGTTAGAGAGAGGCGCCCCCACCCACCTTCCCCCACACAGCAGCTAGGAGGCGCCCAAGACAGCCACCATGGACAGAGGCAGGATGTAATAGGAGAGCTGTAACTGCACTCTATTCTGCTGTACATTAGTATTGCAGAATAGCGGATAAGTGTTTGCGGCCCCTAGTGGTCAAGTACTCTAGGGGACTTAAATTACAAGTTAAAAAATGTTAGAAAGTAAAAAAGAAACAGTCATTAAAAGTTCGAAACCAACTTTAACATAACTGGTGTCTTTACAAGTCTGATCTATTAATATATGTGTAGGTATCTGAAAAGGGTACCAATAAAAGCTATACTTCAGTCTGCAAGAAACAAGCCTTCACAAAGGTTCCTAGATAGAGAACTAAAAAAGATATTGGTTTCAGAAAATGGTGCTGCTAAGCAAATAAAACAAAAAAAAAAATCATTGGAATTGTACTGACCTGCAGAATAAAGATAACATGACACTGATACTGAAAAGATACTAAAAAAAGATGGTGCAATTCTGTTTTCTTCTCATTTTGTCTAGCTGAAGAGGGCACAGCCAAAGGCACCATGTGTCAGGTTGGTAACAGGGATGACATTTACCCTATGTACTTAGGGCACCAATATGCCCTGTCCTGGCCTTGGTGCCACTGGAGCAGAAGCACCAGAGAGTGGTAAGTTAACTCTAACACATTAGTAGAAAGTCTAACCTTAACCCAAGCTTTGGGTTAGGATTATAGTTATGGTTGATTTTTTTTTTTTGGCAATTTACGGCAAAAAACAATATTGGACAACCAAAATTGAACTGCTTGGATTTAGGTCGAATTTGACTTTTATCTGAATCCAAAGAGCAATGAATATTCACCGTGGTATCTTGCACAGAGCGAGGTTTTGATATATTCAGTAGAGTAAAAAAAAATGGAAAACTCAGAAGCTTTTGTCGCATATTTATTATCAACGTATTAAACTTGGCTTAAAATGAGATCAAGCAGACAGGAGTAGTGCCAAATGTATTACAAAGGCACATGCTGTGTTATTGGGGCATCCTGCTAGGATGTTAGACACTTTTCCTTATACCATCTCTTGGTTGGCTTATTTTAGATAGATATTTTGCCCAAAATTCTGGCAAATTTTTGTCATTTGGTTTGTTTTTTAAAAAATAGTCTAGTCATTTGAAACATAGAACATTCTGGCTGAAGACATATATGCTATTTTTAATGCCAGAATTATAGTGTCAGCTTAGTAAATCTGCCCCGACGTATTTTATGAACACAACATAGACAATTTTAGATGAGTTCTAAAAATATGATTAAATTAAGAATAAGAAACAAAATAAAGAAAATGCTCTTGTAAAAAAGTGAGACACTCCAAATGTCCCTAGAATCCAGTGTGTGAGCGGCATTGATAATAATATTCATATAGCTATCAGTACTTGATCTGCAATTGTAAAAGGATATTTTTTCTGCTTTATACCATATGGCATCTGCAGACTGTGGACATATGGGGAGCAGACAATACACTATGTCCAGGGGAAAAAACTGGGCAGGGACAATGAATTCATGCATGCTGCTACAAAGAGGGAAAGATCACTTCTTTTTATGTTTTATGCAGTGTAAAGAGACTCAGAATAATGAAGAAATACAGAAAAGATGCTTTCTCCAGCAACTGCAATATTTTACATGGTTCACTGTAAGCTCAGAGGCTATTGTCAGCAATGAATAGTACAGTACGATCTCGGTACCGTATATATGCCGTGAATAGATGGAGTAAGTTAAAACGACATTTCTTTGTGTTATCTGAACATTTCTCAGCAATATAAAACTGTTTGCATTGTTTAATTGTTATTGTGTGAAGAGTGATGCGTAATGAAGCAAAGGAAAAAGACCCCGACAAGGTCTTCAAATGTAATTACTAGTGTTGTGTTTCAGATGTCAAATTCAACCCAAATCTATGCAATTCAAGTTGGCTAGAATCAAATTTTGGTGAAAATTGCCCCCTTCCCCCAAAAAAAATAAATAAAAAAAAATCTGAATTTGGGTTAAAGTTTTTAGAAGTTTTAAGGGGTAAAATTACCTTTCAGCGGTGTTCCCACGTCACTCGTGCCACGTCCATTGTCATGGTTTCCTTAGGTTATTCCTATATTTTGGAAATCAGAAGTGACGTTGGATGTGACACATCAGGTCTTATGTCACATCTGCTTTGCACAACATAGGGGTGAAATAGAGAATATATATAAGTGACACACGGTGGTATGACATCAGGTGACATTATATCGGAAAGGATGCTCCATTGGTTTACAAGGTTAGTTAATCTACTAAAATACTCAAAGAGCCCAAGTAAAGGTTAGGGTTACAGTTAGAGGGGGCTACAGCATGGGCTCATAAAATAACAGGGCATTGTATTTTGAATCCATAACACAAGGGCTCTAGAGTCTCAGGGGGTCCATCTGATCCCCTTGCCATGTATTATGAATGCTGTATGGTAACTATAGAATAATGAGAAATCATTATATGGGCTTGTAACACATGGATCTTTAATGTGATCAGGTGCATGAGATTTTACCAAATTTTCCCACATTTATGAGCTTTACATGATTTAACCTCTTCAGGACGGAGTTATTTTGGGATTTTTGGTTTTATTTTTTTCTTACCGCCTTCCAAAAGCCATAGCTTTTTAGATTTTTCCACCTACATAGATGAACGTGGACTTGTTTTTTGCGGGGAAAAATATATTTTTTTAATGGCACCAATGACAGTAGAACGTGAAAAGAAACGCAATTATGCCATTTTTGTGGGGGTACCATTTTTATAGAGTTCATTTTTTGGGTATAAATTTTTAATGCTTCTGTTTTCCAGGGTCAGTATTTTCTGGAAAACCTATTTTTATTGTCATTTTTCTACTAGCTTTTTTATTTTAAAATTATTTCGCATCGCCATTTTCTGAGACCAATACCTTTTTACGTTATTTTTTTTTCTAATAGAACTATGTAGTAGTATGTTTATTGTGCTAGGGCCCGATTTTTTTTTGGGTACCAATGTGAAGTATAAGGAACTTTTTGTCATCCTTCCTCTAAAAAAATGGAATAAAAAAGAAACCACAATTCTGGCATTTCTTTCACTGTGTGGGATAAGTAACATGATACTGTTTCATATAAGTCTTTTATGGACATGTTCATACCAATCATGTTTTTCTTTCATTGTTTCATTTTTTTATATGATAAATGGGAAAAATTATTTTAACTTTTACTATTTTTATTTTTTAAACCTTTTAAAAAAAAAAAAACGTATATCAATATTATAGTTTGAACAGACGCTTGATAACTTGTGTTATACACAGCAGTACACATGTACTACATAGACATTTCATTCATTAAAAACCCTGCCTAGGGGTGTAAAAAAAGGGAGACTTTAGTACTTTAGGTTGGGCGCCAAAGCAACCAAACACATCCGTGATACTTGTGGAGGAGTGAAGTAACAGTTTTGGGGCCCAGATTATAACCATTATGGGCTCATCCCCAGGCAAAGCAAATCCGGCCCACCTCCACCGGGTGTTTGCTCTGTTTTGCAGCCATCCACAGGGCCACAGGGGGTGGCTTTTCTCCGCGATTAGCAGAGAAAAGCCCTCCCTCTTCGCATAGAAATGTTCATATTCCGCCCGAAAACCGGGCGGAAGAATGAACATGTCCTATGTTTTTCAGACTGCCGGTGGTCTAAAAAAATCCCCCGGGCGGAAAAAGCCCCTCATGCACAGAATTTCCTTGAGTCAGTTTAAAAGTTGTCCCCCCCGGTTTTTACGAGGCTTTCAAAACTGAAAACAGTCTGTAAAACCGGGTGAAAACCCTTGTCGTGGGGACAAGCCCTTATGGTACACCCACATGGCATAATTTTTTTCGTCGGATTTACAGACGGTTTGCAGATTTGGAAACCATCTGAAAAATTACAAGCTATCATCCCCACAGCCTTTAATAGAAAATCCGTCCAGTAGTCTACACTGAGCCAATTTTTAACTGGATGGATTTTCAGACCGACGGTGTTCCGAAAAACTCGGAATATGCACAATCTTACACCCAGACGGAAGGAGTGCTATTCAATAGTTAACGAGAATGGGCAAATCCGCAAACCATGGACAGAACCGTCCCCCAAAACCAAAAGACCTTAAACAGAATCCGACCGGCATTTTACACTTACCGTGTGGCCGTACCCTTAGATGCCGTGGTTGCCTTCACCCTGGTGTCAAAATGGTTAAGGGACCAGAGCTATTGAAGCTATCAAACCAGGCAGCTAGTGAAAGTAGCTTGTTATATCTAACAGCTAATACCCACTGTGTACTGAGCGGTCTCAGCAAGTGAGCCTGCACCATACCCCTTCAGAACAGTTTGGATGTCCAGGTAAGGAGCTAAAATAGTCTCTTCTTCCAAAGGAATTTTATTTTCTAGGTCTGGGTTGAATTAGTTTAACATAAAAAGTTTTTTTAAGTATAATTTTATGGATGAGTATGGAGCGATGATTTGGCAACCATAGAACTCTATAGGCCAATAAACATAGATTCCCTTATTTTAGCAATAAAATTTCCCCATTTCTTGGGATTTTCCGAATGGCATTTTTTTGGTGGTCAATTCCCACTTGTAATATACTTATGTACAATGTGCCGGGAAGTGCCTCTATCTCCAAAAGACAGAGTCATATGGACTGGGCCATACACACTCTATGTACAATAGTCTACGTTGGGGATGAGAATATCGCTGCAGACTTATATGGACTCTTTCTTCCCATATTAATTAAACTGAGCTGAATCTAGAAAGTCTTATGATTAATTTTTACATTTCTTAGCAGGATTAATTTTCTTTATATCCAAGGCTATTTTTTAAACAAACAAGGAATGCAAGATGGATGTTACTGTTGAGCAAAATGTATGCTGGATGTACACAATAGCTAATTTCTACCACAATGGCTTGGGGAGGATTTCGTTGACTGAAAAATAATTTTGTACCTTTTTATGCAAACTGTTTTATTCACAGTAACATTTAAATAATCTTGGCTAGATAATCTTTATTCCCTTTTCTATGCATGAATTATAACTCAAACTGGTAAATTTGACTAGTGCAGTTCAATGGCGTCACAAGTTCTCCCAAGTTGTGGAAGACCAATGTAAATTATTAACGGCAGGTTCGTGAACATTATATCAGGCTTGGGTGATCATAAGGGTATCTAATGACATTTTTGAAATATCCATTATGCTTTAATGTCTGCTTACTGTTATCAGATCTTTAAGAGAGTATTTGATTAAATGGAGGGGGTACAATTAGTTTATTCCAGTCATGCATCAATTTTAATCAGAATTTTTTTTGCAAAAAAATTTTTGCTTTTCAAGCAAGAGCTGCACACTGAAATCAGCCATAATAGATTCTAACATCCAAACAATACTGAGAATCAGTATGTATCTCAAGTATAGAGCATCTTGACAAAGGAAATCTGGGAGGAGCCCTAACTTGGTGCACTGTATGTATGGTGTCCAGTTTGAGAATTGCAGTGGGCACTATTTATGTGACCTCATAATATAGATCCAGTAGTTTTTCAAACCGCTAAAATGAAATGAACTCTAAATATTATATAGATAATCTTAAATGTGACAATATACTTCCAATAAAAATAAAAACATAATGGAAATATAACTTCACTTTTGTCATTTAACATGCAACCTAGCCCTCAGGGAGAACCAATGCTCCCCCCAAGAAAAATCTCCTCGCAGATAAGCCTTTCAAGCATGACGATATATACTATGGACACAATTGTCTGTTGGGAAATTCATAGATCTGGCAACCATGGTATGTAGTCCTGGACCTGGTTCACTGTGGGGTATGGCAGATGCAATGCAACTGTTTGAGGTAAAGAAAATCCCATCAGATGAGACCCCATTAATTGAAATTGTCCCTCATTTCTTTCCAATTTTGACAACAGCTTAGATTACATCCACTCCATTTCCAAATATATCCATAGGGCAAATATTTACTAAACTCAGCGCTATTGTTAATCTTCTAATATAGTTTGGACTGAGCAAAGATCAGAGCATGGCAGTCTCCCAAAATGGACTTAAATAAGGAACATTTTCATGATATCATTTGTAAAAATTGTTAAAGTATCTTGTCCTTTTGAGGAAGCCATCCAAATAAACTGTGTAAAACAGAAAAAATGAACAGTAAATGAATTTGCTGAAATGGTAAAATAGTTATACTAGTTACTGGTTTTTTTAGCTGGCTCTATATAAGTACCTCTGATTTTAGTTTAAAGTGAATTTTATCATCAAAACAATTTCTCATCTATGAAATAAATGGGACTGAAGCCATAATATTCGTGTACCCATAATTTTCTTAATAAACCCTCCCAATATAATTTTTCTTACTATCACTTGGAGCATTTTCTGTTTAGCATACACATAATCTACTGCAGTGTGGTCCATAGATCTGAGATTATGGAAAATATGTTTGTGCAACTATGTCCTGTGCCCTACACAGGCACACAAGTCTTGTGTCTGGCATAAGTTATTGTGTCTCGTTGCATCAAAAAATTATGCGCATCCCTTGCATAATAAAAGACCAAAGAGCACTTCCCATTGGGCTCTATTAGGGATATTAATGGAACTATCGTTCCGGCCGGTAGTAACATATAAATCTATGCTTGTTCACGAGGTTATTCCCATTGCGTTCACCCGATGAGTGTGGACAGAACGCCAAAATGTGATGGGAATGGGGCCCTAGTGATGATCTTCTCTGGCCATAAGAGGATATCTTGAGGGCATATAAAGAGACGTTGGCTTGAAGAGACAATCCCTTAGATAAAAAGCAAATCCCTTAGATAAAAAGCACTTTTATAAATATTATCAGTCCCAATGGGCGTCATGGTGTTGGGCTTGATAGAAAAAGAAATAAAGAGAAAGGATACATAAAACTTCGCTGTTTCGCATCTGCAAATTCAGAGCATCCCAGCATCTGCTCCTTTTCAATTTTGGGTTCTTGTTGTGACACACAGGAGACGCTTGCACGTCTCAGTGGAGTGGAAATTGTAGCCCGATCGCCTTCTCCTGTGTGTCGGTGGCCAAGCGAGAACCTTGGATGTGAAGCAAGGAGTATCGATCCATGAGGAGATCTGGCTGCTGTTAGTGGCAGTGTTACTGCAAAGTTGAAACCACGTAGTAAATGGATACACCAGAAAAAATCGAGCCCACATAGTGATCGAAAGGATTGTTCAGGAACTGCAAGTTAAAGAGGGTATTCTTTCTTACTCAAAGGATCTCATTATCTCTATGATGGGGCACATGTAAAATAATAAGACACATTTTGCCAATTGGTTTCGCATTACCTATAGTCACTTAGTATGCAGATATAAGACTTCATTTCTGACAGCAGCGAGTGGGATGACGCCCCCGTTTCTTGTGAGTTGGCTGCCAGTATATGTCTTGTTGGGACATGACACCTGGATGGGAAATGACCCTCCAATCGCTCGTGATTGGCTGATACTGCACTCTGTGCATTAACTCCTCTCGAGCTGTGGGAAATTACAAGTGCAAACTCAGCCGCCCTTCCGCTTTCTCTGTGGGGTATAATAAGCTGTGTGAGATTTTACTACTATGCCCCATCTTTCAGGTCTAGCGTTGAAGAATCCTGGGCAATTACTAGCCGTCGTAGTCTGCTAGTTTCACTCTATACAACCGCCATAATAAACACAGCTTATACAGTCTTCCCTCCCCCTCTATCTCCTGCCTGATAACAGAGGGAAAGAGAGGGGGGCAGAGTGAATTCCTCACATTTGTTTCAACAGTTCAGGCTGTATGTATAATTGTTTACAGCAATGCAGGTGACCTGCTTACAGCAATGCAGGGGTTCTCGTTACTAGCGTGCCTGTGGAGCTAGGATGAGTACAGCTCTGCAGAGCCATTGAGATGCCTACAGTGAGTGATGCTGCAGAGCATGGTGACACCCGCACCTCCCCTTCCACTGCTAAAACATCCAGAATCGATGATGTTACTATGACTCTTTCATGCTGAGCTGCTGGCAGGCAGAGGCCATGCTCTAATGAGAGAAGAGACTCGCCCCTGGATTTGAATGCCATGGTTAGGGCCGTCGTAGCTTAACAGACACAGAATGGGGGCCCCCTATCGGGCAGAGGAGGTGTACTGGGCCTGCCCCCCCCTTCCCCCCCCCCTAAAAAAAAAAAAAAAAAACTACTACTCAAACGAAACGATAATTATAACATTAGACCAGCTCCGGTCACCATTACATGACAGAGACTTTTAGCACTGATGGAATATAAGCAAAATAACCGCCCTGAAACCGGGGAAGCCCTCACGGAGACGTTCGCCTTTCTGGGTCTGTTCTCTGAATCGTTCGTTTTCCCTTTTCTCTCTCATTCCGTCTAGGACCGAATGGAGCCTTGTCCCGGCCATGCTCGTCCCTGCGAATTGTAGATGAGAGAACATCTCAGAATCCTCACTTTATCAGCACTTCGCTGTCTGATTTCCTACCTTTGTTTGGGCGCCCCAATTTCGTAAGGTTATTTAAGGGGGTTTTTTTTTTTAGTAATGCTAGCCACACCATTAGTTGGCAGGGCCCCCAGTTATAGTGTAGGCAGGGCAGTATATAGTCGTAGGCAGCTGGCAGTATATAGGTGGTAGGCAGGGCGCAGTACATAGGTGACATGGGGCAGTATATAGGTTGGAAGGGGCTTGTATATTGTGGCATGGGGCAGTATATCTTGGTGGCAGGGCAGTGATATAGGTGGAAGGGCTGTATATTTGGTGGCCAGGGCCGTATATAGGGGCAGGGGTCAGTATATTTTGTTAGCAGGGCGTAGTATATTGGTAGGCATTAGGCTCGCAGTATAGATTGGTGTGCAGGGCAAGTCACTATAGGTTGGCAGGGCGTTATATTGGTGGACAGGGCCAGTTATAGTTGGCAGGGGCAGTTATATTCGGTGGCAGAGGGGCAGTATATTGGTTGGCAGGGGCAGTATATGGTGGGCCAGGGCAGTATATTAGGGTGGCAGGGGCAGTATATTGAGTGGCTGGGGTACTTAGTACGTATAGGTGGTCAGGGGCAAGTATATAGGGTGCGAAGAGGCAGTATATTGGTGGCAGTGGCGTAGAGTATATAGGTTTGGCTGGGCCAGTATATTGGTGGCAGGGGTAATATAAGTAGTATATAGGTGGCAGGCGGTCTGTAGTATAGTGGCAGGGCAGTTATGGTGGCAGGGGCAGTATATTGGATGGCAGGGCTTGTATAATATAGTGTGGGAGGGTCAGTATATTTTTGGTGGCACGGGCGTATTATTCGATTGGCAGGGCAGTATTAGGGTGGCAGGGGCTCGGGTCTAGTTTTATCTGGTGTGCAGGGGCTAGTATCACTAGGTGGGGCAGGGGCTAGTATATAGGTGTTCATGGGCAGTTATTAGGCGTGGCAGGGCACGTATATTTGGTTGGCTTGGGCCAGTATATAGGTCGGCAGGGCAGTATTTGATACGGTGGGAGCACGGGGCGCAGTAGATATGTGGTGGCAGTGGGCAGTTAATATAGGTGGAGTGGGCGCAGTTATATAGGTGGGCAGGGCAGTATAAGGTGGCGGGCAAGTATATTGGTGGCAGGGGGCAGTAATATTTTTGGGTTTTTAAATAGTTCCGCCCTTGTGTTTATGGCTGATGGTTGCATTGTGCTGTGTTTGTACTTTAGCCAGCGCGCATGTTTATATAGGTGGCCAGGGGCAAGTGATGATTGGGTGGCTTCGGGCAGTTATATTCGTTGTATGCGCAGGGGCAGTATTATGAGAGGTTGGCAGGGTCACTAGTATTATAGGTGGAAGGGCAGTATATTGGTGCGCAGGGCAGTTACTATTAGGTGTGGCAGGGGCTGTTATATTGGTGGGCAGGATGGGCTTAGTTACATAGGTGGCAGGGGCAGTCACATGTAGGTGGCCGAGGGCAGTATTATTGGTAGGCAGGGGCAGTATATATGGTGGCAGTGGCAGTGTATGGATAGGTGGAGGAGCAGTACTATTGGTGGCAGGATGGCATGTAAGTATAGGTGGCAGGGGCTAGAGTAGGATTAGGTTGGCTGAAGAGCAGTATAATTTAGGTGGCAGCGCAGGTTTATGTGGTGCGCAGGGGCAAGTTATGATTGGTGGACCAGGGCAGTTATATTAGGTGGCAGGGCAGAATTAGAGGTGTGGCAGGGGCAGTACTTAGGTTTGGCAGGGGATAGTAGTATAGGTGGTCAGGTGGCATGATATGATTGTGCTTTGTGCAGGGCAGTTAATTTAGGTGGAAGGGACTGTTTACATGGTGGCAGGGGGCAGTATATAGGTGGTCAGGGCTGTTATATAGGCTAGGCACGGGGCAGTATTATGGGTGTGCAGGGGAAGTAGCATAGGTGGCAGGGGCGCAGTTATAGGTTGGCAGGGCAGTTATAATTGATGTTGGACAGGGGCAGTTTCATAGGATGGTCAGTGGGTCTGTATATAGGTGCGCCAGGCGGACCAGTAATGATAGGTCGAGCGTGGGTCAGTATATTGGTGGCAGGGCAGTATATAGGTGGCAGGGCAGTAAGTTGGTGGCAGGGCTCAGTATAATTTGGTGGCTAGGGGCTCAGTTAATAGGGTTTGGGCAGGCGGCAGTACTATAGGTGGCAGGGGCAGTTATATTTCGGTGGCAAGGGAAGTATTATTGGTGGCAGGGCATGTATTATAGGTTGGCAGGGAAGGATGATTGGTCGGTCTAGGGGCCGGAGTAGTTTAAAGAGAATAGACTAAGTTTAAAAAAAATCGTTACTTACCGGAGATTTCCCTCGACTCTTCTCCTTCATTCCGGAGCGGTGGTATCCCGGCTCCCTGTGCAGAGTGCAGGGAGACGGCGGTAGCGGGGCGCGAGATATGACGTTCATTCACATCGAGCGTCCCCTGCACCCGCGGCCTCCTGGGAGCTGAAACAGACGGGATCCAGTAGATCCAAGGATGTTCAGGCCTCGGCTGCTGCTTGCACCGCGCGGGAAAGCAGGCAGCGGCCGCGTGGATGCGGCGCACCCTGCATGGCTGGGTCTGTGACCCGGCCATGCAGCCGGTGTGATGAGTGGCCTCAGAGCGGCTGCAGAGTACTCGGAGCCCGCCAAGGGGGAAACCCTGGCTCCCCGGCGTATGCTCCGAAGCACGGCGCTGCGGCCCGAATTCCCGGCTGCCCCAGGGCAGGAGCCTGGATGTCGCTCCACTGGGAAGGGGTAGGCGGTGGCCAGGGTGGGCCCCCTTGAGACGTGGGGCCCCCGGGCAGGTGGGCCTAACCTGGCCCCATCTGGATAGAAGACGGCCCTGTTTGAAGCTGTAAAAGAGAACAACAGCTCAAGTCTGCAAAAGCATGTAATGATAAAACACCTTTAAGTATAATTTTTTGCTATTATTAATAACTTTGGCCTCATTTAAATCAATTTCATTAAAATGGACAAGATCTTCAATGTAACTTCACATTACCATCTTCTTTGTCAAAGGAACTGGTCTCTACAGAATGTGATATTGTCCAATCAATGCTCTGTAGTTTCAGAAGGTGTATGGAAAAGTCCTACTGGCAATGGGAGGGCACATTAATTTATCCATAGATATTCAGGGGGAATAACAAAGAACCAGCACAATCATGAATTCTAAAAAATATATGGATTTACTAAAACAGATTTAAAAAGTATGATTACTTTTTTCAAAAACAGCACCACGCCTGTCCACAGGATGCGTGGGATCTTGCAGCTGAGTCCCATTCCCATTAGTGGAGCTGAGCTGCAGTAGCAGATGCATCTCACAGACAGGTGTAGCAATGTTTCTGGAAGAAAGCAGCCATGCTTTTCTAATCCTTTACAACTGTCTAAGGTGAAAACCCTACAAATAAATCATACGAACTGTGTACATTTATTTTTTTCTTCAAACATGTTCAGCCATTTCTTAAATACGAAAGGGTTTTTTTTTTGCATAAGTTGATGTAGAAATATTTAAAAAACAAAAATAAAGCCTTAAAATTCTAAATTTGTATCATTAATTAAGATGGCATTTATCAAAAGAAAAAAAAATATTCTCAGCACAATCCTTATAAATGCTACAAAAACCCTGCAATATTTTCAATCATTTCACTGATTTGTTCCTAACTCCTAAATTGCTTCTCAACTTTAAATATTAGAATCTGTCTGAAAGTGATTTGAATTAAATACTGCATTTAGAGTTAAACTAGAATTCAGGTGCACAAATGCATATAATCCACCGTGTATGAGACATGGAGATACAGAGTCAGTACTGTGGGAATATAACTCACGTTTTTCTCAGTGCACAATCTGTTTGCCATTATATGTGGATGTATAATAATCCCCTTGTACTATGGATCCTTAGGGGATGTGGTTCATCCGAGGGCACTCCAATTCATTATACTGGTGGTCACTCACCTTAAGTGAGAAAAGGATATTCTTCATGCCATCCATTGCTATTGTTTTTGTTGGTATAGAATGATCATTTATGGTGTTTACTATGAATTTGATACCATTTTATTCTAATTTGCTACAAGTGGCAGCATGATATACAATTTGTTTACAGTGCTGGTCAGGTCCTGAGTAAAGACTTCAGATGAAGCTACGTTGAAGGTAGGCAAGTGAAGAGTTAATGTGATTAGTGCAAACATTTTCTGAGTCGAGGGTGTTATGTTAACAATCACTAATAGCTGCTTGCTACGGCATGGGATCTGTCTGACAGAGCTATGCTCTGGAATGATCAGAGCACATCACTTTCCTTGTTAAATGATATCAACTTTTGTACACAGCCTTGTATCCCACATTATACATTTATCCTAACAGAAATTTAGATCTTATCAAACATCATTGCATTTTTTTTTACCCAGTAGAATCGTTTTATTAAAGGTTATTTTCTTCCAGAAGTAGAAAACATCTATTGTGCATATACGTTATTTTAAAATGCTAAGATCATACAAGTGGTCCCCTGTTTAAGATTCTCATCTTTATAAAGAGCATCTCTTGCTTGGAGTGAACTTGTCATGCCCTGCAATAACAAACAGATCAACCTCCGTTTGATTTGAAGGGGTGCTACTCTGTTGAATGCCTTGATTTCCCGCTGTGGAGGTGATTGTTTTTATTTTTTTGTGGTTTTGTTTTTTTACTGCAAGTATGTATAAATTGTTATACTGATACAGGTTTTACTCACGCATAATCTAACGCAAAATTGCGGATGACCGTGGTGAACTATCTTTCGTGGTCAACTTATTGTCTAAGGTATCTCAAGAATTCTAGATCCAATTAGGTGTTCTAACCTAAAAACTAGTGCTCTGAAACATTCTACACAGCATCAAATTACACAGCTATAACAGAATACATAAAAAAGTTTTGCTAGAGACAATATTTTATTAAAACAATCTAGATCCAAATGCAACCAATAGAACAATACCTCAACAGATTGAAACAGTAGTAACAAGGAAATAATTATATGGGGGCATACATGATATTAAAAAAGGAGTTGCTGTGTATATTTACATATAGACTATCCCTACAAGTTTAACATATATACGGTTTTTATGAAGCACTTGATTGGGATATCATATATTCAACCAGGTTTATTTTTTGGGTACTCTAAAAAGAGGGGTGCATCCTTATAGCCAGTCCGGAATATATCTCTGGGTGGGCATGTCTGTTTTTAACATGTTACAATACGCTCTCAGAGTCGTAATAGTGTGTAATGAATGAAACGCATTGCTGTTATTTGGATGTATAGTGAGTCAAGGACCTCCTAGGGGGGGACATAAGTAATAGAAGATGTTAAAATAAAAACGTTTATAATAAAGTTAAAGTTTAAGAGTGTCACCGCCTTTTTGTTAGTCTTTATAGATAATAGATAAATAAAAAGTCAGTTACATTGGCATCTAACTAACATCCGTAAAAGGTCCTCGAAACTTCTATAACATATAATAATAACGCATCTCTTTCTGACTGTACATCTGAACACTGCAGAAGATATAATTTCCTTAAATGCTAAATATAGTGTTTTTTGGGGCATTTAGGGCGTACATGTATGGAACGGGGCTGTGCCAGATGCTGGCGTCTTTTCCAGCTTGATATTCGAGGCGCTAGGCCCTATCGTTATATTCATGTTTAAGAATCTTCAAGCACACCATTCTCTACGGCACCATTACATAGTTTCCCTGTATTTGGGCACGTGTTGTAATAATGATGCTGATTTAGGGGGCAGGGGCGAACTATAACCGTAGCGAAGCTATATATTTCTGTATAGCTCCCGTTACGACATTTACTTGGCGCAGATTACTAGGCGAGAGAGTAGGTCAATAAGCGCATTTTTTCGCGCAAAAGTGGGTTTTACACTGAGTTCAGAAATGCTGTAACTAGCGTCTAGCATCCACTGATTTTTGACCTACTGCAAG
This sequence comes from Phyllomedusa bahiana, assembly GCA_025379985.1. NCBI lineage: Eukaryota > Metazoa > Chordata > Amphibia > Anura > Hylidae > Phyllomedusa > Phyllomedusa bahiana. Next base: position 77,918 of record JAODAL010005738.1, on the reverse strand, counting down.
AGTCAGGTTATTGTAAATCAAGTGCCTTTCTTTAAAACCCCCCCCCGGGGTTTCCCGGGGGGGGGGCCCCCCAATTTTAATTTTTTTTTTTTTGGGGGGCCCCCGGGGGGAAATTTTTTTTTTTTGGCCCCCCAAAAAGGGGGTTTTTTCCCCCCAAAAAAAATTTTTTAAAAAAAAAAATTTTTTTTTTGGGGGGCCCCTTTTTAAAAAAGGGAAACCCCCTTTTCCCCCCAAAAAATTTAAAACCCTTTTGGGGCCCCCCCCCCCCCCCCGGGGGTTTAAAAAAATTTTTTTTTTTTTTTTTGGGGGGGAAAAAACCCCTTTTTTTTTTTTGGGGGGGCCCCTTTTGGGGCCCCCGGGGGTTTTTCCCCCCCCCCGGGGGGGGGAAAAATTTAAAGGGGGGTTTATTTTTGGGAAAAATTTGGGGGCCCCCCAAAAAAAAAAAATTTTTTAAAAAAAAACCCCCCTTTTTTTTTTAAAAAAAACCCGGAAAGGGCCCACCCCCCCCCCCCTTTTTCCCTTTTCCCCGGTTTTTTTCCCCCCAAAAAACCCCTTTAAAATTTTTTTTTTTCCCCGGTTAAACCCCCCGGGGGGTTTTTCCCCCCCCCACCCCCTTTTTTTTGCCCCCCCCTTTTCCCCCCCCCGGGGGGGGGGGGGCCCCCCCCCCCCCGGGGGGGGGCCCCCCCGGGGTTTTTTTTTTTAAAACCCTTTAAAATTTCCCCCCCAAAGGGAACCCGGGGGTTTTAAAAGGGTTTTTTTCCCCCCCTTGGGTTTTTTTTAAAAAACCCCCTAAATTTTTTTCCCCCCCCCCCCCCCCTTTTATTTTTTTTTTTCCCCCCAAACCCCCCTTTAAAAAAAAAAAAAAATTTTAAAAAAATTTCCCAAAATTCCCCCCCTTTTAACCCCCCGGGGGTTTCCCCCGGCCCCCTTTTTGGGCCCCCCCTTTTTTTTTCCCCCTTTTGGGGGGGCCCAAAATTTTTTAAAAGGGGGCCCCCCCTTTTTAAACCCCCCGGGAACCCTTTTTTTTTTTTCCCCCCCCCCCCCCCAAACCCCCCCCCCGGGTTTTTGGGTTGGGGGAAAATTTTTCCCCCCTTTTTTTTCCCCCTTTTTTTTTTTTTTCCCCCCTTTTTTAAAAAAAGGGGGGGGCCCCCCCAAACCCCCCTTTTTCCTTTTTTTAAGGGGGGAAAAGGGGGGAAAATTTTTTGGGGGGGTTTTCCCCGGGGGGGCCCCTTTTTTTCCCCCCCTTTTTTGGGGGGAATTTTTTTTTTTTCAACCCCCCCTTTCCCCCCCCCTTTGGCCCGGGGCCCCCTTTGGGCCCCCCCCCCCCGGGGGGGGCCCCGGGGGGTTCCCCGGGGGTTTTCCTTGCCCTTTTTTCCCGTTTGGTTTTTTTTTTTTTTTTCCCCCCCCCCCTTTGGGGGGGGGGCCGGCACCCCTTTTTTTTTTTTTCCTTTTTTCCCCTTTTTTCCCCCAAAAATTTTTGGAAAAGGGAATTTTGTCTCTACCCGGGGAAAAGGCCTTTTTTTTTCCCTTTTTTCCCCCCCCTTTTTTTTCCCCCCAACCCCTTAATTTTGGGGGGCCCCTTTTGGGTCCCCCCTGGTTTTTTTTTTTTTCCTTTTTTTTTTGGGGGTGTTTTTTTAATTTTTCCCCCTGTTCCCCTTTTTACCCCGGGGTTTTTTCCGTTTCCTTCCTTTTTAATTTTTTTCCCCTTTTTTTTTTTTTTTTTTATTTTTTTTTTCCCCCCTGTTTTTTTTCCCCCTTTTTCCCGGGGGGTTTACCCGGGGGCCCGGGGGTTTTTTTTTCCCCCCAAGGGCCCGGAAAAATTTTCCCCTTTGGGGGGGGTCCCCAAAACCCCGGGGGGGGGGGAAAAACCCCCGGGGTTCCCGGGCCCCCCCTGGGGCCCCCCCCCCCGGATTCCTTTTCCCTTTTCCCCCGGGAACCCCGGGGCCCCCTTTTTTTCCCCCTTTTTTAAAACCCCCCAAAATTTTTTTGGGGGGGGGGGGAAAAAAAAAAAAAACCCGGGAAAATTTTAAAAATTTCCCCCCAAAAAAAAAAATTTTTTTCCCCTTGGCCAACCCCCTTTCCTAAATTTTCCCCCCCCTTTTTCCGGAAAAAATTTTTCCCCCCAAATTTTTAAAAAAAGGGGGGGTTTTTTTTTGGGGGGCCCTTTTTTTTTAAAAAAAGGGGGGGCCCCGGGGGGGAACTCAGGAAAGGGGGGACCTTTTTCCCCCCCCTTTAACCCCCCCCCTTTTTTTCCCCCCGGGTTCCCGGCCCCCAAGGGCCCCCAAAAAAAATTTTTTTAAAAAAAATTTTTTTTGGCCCCCGGGCCTTTCCCCCCTTTTTAAAAAAATTTTTCCGGGGGGGCCCCCCTTTTTTTTTGGGAAAAAACCCCCTTTTTTGGGGGGGGTTTTTTGGGGGTTTTTTTTCCCCCCCCCCCCCCCAAACCCTTTTACCTTCCCCCCTCCGGGCCCCGGCCTTTCCCCCCCCCCCCTTTTTGGGGGTTTTTTTTTGGGGGCCAAACCCCCCCTTTTTTGGCCCCCGGGGGGGGTTTTTTTTTTTTAAAACCCCCCCCTTTTTTGGGGGGTTTTTCCCCCCGGGGGGGCCCCGGGGTTTTTTTGGGAAATCCCCCCTTTTTTTAAAAATTTTAAATTCCCGGCCCCCCGGGTTTTTTTTTTTTTTTATTTCCCTTTTTTCTTTTTTTTTGGGGGGGGGGTTTTTTTTTTTTTCCCCCCGGGTTTTTCCCCGGGGGGTTTCCCCGACCCTTTTTTTTTTTTGGGTTTTCTAACCCGGGGGTTTAAAAGGGTTTGGGGGGGCCCCCCCCGGGGGGGTTTTAGTTTCCCGGGCCGGGCCCCCCCTTTTAAAGGGGTTGGTTTCCCCCCCCGGTTGGGGGGCCCCAACTTTTCTTTGTATACATGTACCAAACAGTCTCAACATGTCCTAAATTGAATCTGCACACAACAATAATATCAAAAGTAGAAAAAGTTTGTTAGTATAGATATGTCTAACTACAAGAAATGCCTGTTAAAAATTTGTGGATCAGGTGTATTGTGGTGCATTAGATGTACATGATCAAGCAGCAGGACATGTCAGAGATGATGTCAGCATCTCACAGTCATATAGTGGGGACTCTAATGGACTTTCAGATGGAGCCTTTTCCCTTTGGAAAACCATTAGGCCACTGTTGACCATTGCATCTGAAAGGATAAGAAACTTGGATCAGATTAAACATGTATTGATACCTTCTGGATCTGTGTGTTCACAATAAGCCACCAGTGTCGTAAATGTATATGCAGGGAGGGGTTGGCATTAAATGGGTTGTCGAGAAAAAAAAATTCTTTAGTGAGACCAGAATGGGTTGAAAACAGTAAAAAGGATACTTACCTAAATGTCCCCCACTGCTGATGCTCCAAAGCTTTCTGGCAAACTACTCTTCTTCACTTCGAGGTTCTTGTCCTGATACACAGGAGAAGCTCAAACCCCGTCTTTTGCGTGTTTGGAAATCAACTCAAAAGAAGTGAAGAGCAGGAGACCCCAAGAAGTTCTGAGATGGCAGCGGCTAAGGACCTGTAGTTAAGTAGAACTTTAAAAAAATATATATATCCTCATCCTGGACTCATTGAAGACTAATATTTCTTTGCTGGACAACCCCTTTAATTCTGTTTACCTGGTAGCCTAATTCATCCAAAACCTTTAAAAGTTCCTTGGTCTTTAGTAATACTATTTACTGTATTTTCTTCTATTGCTTTTTGTCTTATATCTTGATGAAAATATAAGAAAGTCTATTGTGTGCTTTAGCTGCATTGTTAATCTATAAAGCTAACGGTGTTCATTAGACCATTTAATGGATGTCACATAGATCAAAAACAGTGCAAATTATTAATATGTGGTATGTAGGCTCTCTATATCTATAGGGAACATGCCAGTATGCTACAATGAGGCCCTTTATGGAAGGAATGTACATCAATGAGTTTTATTCATCAGTACCAATGAAAAATGAACTCTATGGAAATGTGATTGAATAAAGCCCTTAGAGCATAATAGCTTTAGTAAAGGTACCAAAGGCGCCTAACAGTTTGAATAAATATGAAACTTTTACAGTTTTAATGTGTGTGTAAACTAAGACAGAAATTGACCCCAGGATTCCATTTAGTGGTAAATTGGATTCATGAGAAGAATATATTTGAATTGCTGCAGATCCAATTTTCAAACGTAATTGCTCATTCAATAAATCCGCTTTTTTTTTTCTTCTCTGTATAAAATAGTGTACATTTAAATAGCAGGAACATTTTCCAGTAAGCACTGTGTTAAAATTAGGGCTAAAAGTTCTTAAGAAATAATTGTTAGCTAAAATTATACATTCATGTGCTGAGAACAACAATCTAATTCAGTCCAGCTCAGGTATGATACTGATTTCTGCAGATTATATTCAAAGATTACGTAGGGTAAAGTAGAAATACTTTGTATGGTTTAATTGTACCCGGCTCATGTGTTGTAGCCATAGATCATGTCTAAAGTGAAGAGAAAGCTGGTCATGCACATTATTGTAGATTGTAAGCTCTTGTAGACAGGGGCCTCTTTCCTTCTCTATCAGTTTGCTATTTAGTTTCATTATCGTATTTATCCTGGATTTATATTATGTACCAGAATCCCTTGGCTAGTACAGTGCCCTGGAATTAATGGTGCTCTAAAAAAAAATAATACTAATTACCTAAGAGGACTAAGCTGATCCATCATATGAAAGGTCCTCCCGAAAATCCCCCATCCCTCAAAGGATTGTCCAGTTTATAAAAAAGAAATCATATACTCTATAAGGGAATTTTGAGGTATTTTGAGGTTGGGTCCTTTGTTCAGGATCCTCATCTCTTGGTCACAGGTACTGTAAGATCAGCTAGAGATACATCCTTCACTCTGGAGGACTTGTGCTGTCTTTTTTTTTTTTTACAGATTTTTGACAATTAAATGAGATAGAGCGATGCACCATTACACTCACGCCCCCTGCATGTGAGGAATATACTGAATGAAAATGCTGCCCCCATCCATGCCTTTTTCATGCAGTGGACAGACTCTTTTGTCAAGTGGGTCTCTGAGAGACAGACAATAGCTGGTTGGTCTTGGTTCAGCCAGGAAAAGACAGCACATCTTTTAGAGGCCTCTGTCATAACCCTTACATTCCAGGCGATCACATTAATTCAATTAGCCATGAAAACCTAGGTTGTTATTAATGTAAACGGAGAAGTCATACACCACCCAAGGAAAACACTTCACACAGTCTGATACATACCTTGCTTCGAATATCGCCCAACCCCAACACAAGAAACTTAGTAAATAGCAACACATAAACATTCTCTTCTAACCGAAGAGATTAGAGCAACCAGTCCTCTTGAACGACCTATAGAAATGTGAAAAACACTTAAAGAAACTACACTCCTGCATTAAAGTATTTAGCCCTTTTGAACACCCTGAGAAGGAAGACTAACTGTTAATACTCTAACTTTACAAAGTGAATGAGCTACTTGACAAGGAAGAAAAAGGACACTCAGTTCCAGGTCAGAGAGCCTAATTATCTTTTCATTGGAGTCCAGCCACTGCAGCGCTGCACCTGGAGAATCAAAATGGTGGGTAGTTCCCAGCGCCACAACACGGAGCTTTGCTGGATACATCATAGAATATGGCACTGATAGGTTCCTCAATCAGCGTTTGATATCCATAAATTGAGTCCTCCGTTTTTGCACCTCAGAAGAAAAGTCAGGGTAAATGGAGACTTTCTGAACCATCCACCCTCAAATCTTTCGATCTCTTGCCAGACGCAGTATAGCATCACGATCTCTGAAGTGTAGCAATTTAATCAATATTGAATGTGGTGGCGCCCCTGGTGGTAAGGGACGGGTAGGTACTCTATGAGCTCTCTCAATTGCAAAAAATGGGGACAGTTTTTCTTTTCCAATATATTCAACAGCCAGGATTCAAAGAAGACAACCGCGTCATGACCCTCTGCGTGTTCTGGAACACCTACCAAGCGTATGTTGTTTCTACGCGAACGATTTTCAAGATCATCAACTTTAGCAAGAAGTGTACAAATATTAAGTGATGCTCTTTTCAGATCTTTAGAAAAAGCAGGCAGTGAATCTTCAAGTGAGCTAATTCTGTCCTCAGCAGCTTGAAGCCTGTTGTTTATTTTATGCATATCCTGGAGTACTATGGCCATATCAGCCTTCATGGCACTCATATGTCCATTCAGAGTAGATAAATTAGCATTGCACATGGAAATGGCTGAAAAGATATCGCTCAAAGTGGGTTCCTGCTCCAGCCTAGTGCTACCACTGCCAGATATAGCTGTATCTCTCTCCTGATCCACAGCTTCTCTGTTGCATATATTAAGCACACACATGTCCTGCTCCTGCATGTCTGGGCTACAATTTTTAATAGACTGTCCACTCTCCATACTTTTGGACTCACCCACATTGCTGTTTGGAGCTGGGGAGATTGCAGCCTGTGTTTGTTTGTTACTAGAGTGGGCAAATCGCTCTAGCTGAGTCACTGCAGTCAGTATCTTCTCTCTGCCTGGAGTCTGGGCCTGTGCTGCCATGCTGTGAGCACCATGCTCTCGGGCCTGCTTTTCCTTCTGCTCCTTCTTGGACCTTGTCATGACAGCGGACAAAGCTGAGACTGTACCTGCTGATTCCCCACACTCAGCAGTGTTTAGTAAGTATAAAAATCGTCACCACAGAGGCTATTTGCAGGATATTTAAGCTGATTTTGTGCAGGAGCTCTTCTCCACACTTCTGCCTTACATGCTGCTCACGCCACGCCCCCCCAACTTGTGCTGTCTTTAATCAAATAAACAGCACACTTATTTCAGTGGGTGCTATATAATGCTTCATTGCATCTATGGTGGCAATACAGGGATATTCAACACTTACTACCAAGTGTCCCCACAGATTACAGCTGCTTACTGGGTGGATCTAAAGGGGGACACTTTGATTTAGTCATTTTTAAGAGATCTTTCTAACTAGTAATGATTGTGCAAAAATATTTTTGCTTTTCCAAAATTAAGTGCTTTTGCAATGTACTTTTATTAGATTTATTAGATTTTTGTCTTCCCACAGTTCTACATCAACTGTTTGATAACAGGAAGCTAAACAGTTCCAGTTGTCAACATACACAGGAAACAGGTCTGTGTTGTGCGCAGGAGATCAGGTGAATAAAACCTTTCACGTCACACCACTTTGGTCCTCTATCAAGGCTTTAAACATGAGAAGGAAAGCAGGGGGTGTGCAATAAAACTGGGGTTACAAGGAGAGGGAAAGAACAGCAAACTGTATTGGGACTTTTAGCTTTACAGGTTAAAGGGATACAGCTTTAAGCAAGAAATTCTGCTGGCTCTGCATAGAAGGGAGACTACATGGAAAAGCACACATTGACTCAGAAAAGATTATAGGAAAAATAATAAAGACTAAAACAACCATTTGAGTTTTTTGTGTTGCCAGACTGCCCCTTTAATCTCAAAATTAGAAAACTTCAAATGTTTCATGCAATGTTTATGAGCAAGAACTCAAGACAAGATGGTCTGGTTAGAAAAAGACAGGTAATTACCATAGATATTCTATATGTTCACCAGACCTTAACAGATGTATACAAGTATTGAGAGAAATCTATTGCATCAATTATTATTACAAGAACAATAATCAACCCATGACCATAAGGTGCAGGCATCCCAGCAGCATTGGCCTACAGCATGGGTTTCTTCTACCTAAAGAAAAATCCAGCACTATTTATGAAAACTTTAGTTGATTACACTTTTCAATGCACTAACAAGTAAGTATACTGGCATATATCTGGTAAAAGTTCCCTTTTTGGCATATGTTAAGCTATTAAAGTCTACAGGCACATTAGACATAAGCAGGGCCTATGAACTTTTTGTTCTTCAATCACAAATGCTAGGTGAAGGCATTTTAATTTTCCCATAGAACAGCAGCAGATCTATGGAGAGAACTGAAGTGTAGCACAAAGGCACCTTTGTCATTTCACGAACAGGAGGAGAAATAAAGTTATAATAATAAATACATCACAATCATTCGATTGTACGATACGCTTTAATCATTAAAATGATGAATTAATATTTTCCACAGGAAAATTAACATTATTCAACATTCCGGTAGAACCAACGATGACAAAATGCAGGGGCAAGTGAATATTTCTTTCCAGCCTGAAAGATCTTTTATAGGAGCTTAACATTTGGCTTATAAAAAATATTCTACTGTACAGATGGTACAATAAACCTTCCGAATTAAAGATCAACAGAAATCTAAAAAGCCTTCCGAACATACTGTACACAGGTAGATGGTATATGGGAGGACAAAAACTTATCCTAGAATATAACACATATAAAAACAAAAATGACAAACCCTCTACTTATATTGGTTTAAGCACATCAGACTGACTTTGTGGAGCAGTGATTCCTTATTATCACAAGAAATCCATAAACTATTTCTACTTCCAGGTACCCCCCTTATGGAATTCTCACTTTGGAGAAGCTTGGCATAAGAAGTAGGGGATCAAGAACTGTTTAAATTTATATTCTGTGCAGGTTTTACTTTATCTGTCACTATACCAAACATCTTGAAACGGGCCAGCTGAGACCTTCTCTCCTGTCAAAGTGACAGTTCTTGTTCATACTGTCTTCTAAGAAATTATTGACCAGATTCCAAGGAATTGTATGCTGCTGGTATACCCTGATTTGAAAACACTGTACTAGAATATCATAAAATATTACATAGCTTAACTCCTTCCTGACATTCGACCTACATAAACGTTATAAGATTTGGGTTGATAATAAACTCAGAACACATCCAAGCTTTTCAATTCAGGTTAGCCTGAAGTTGGGATTAGGGTTTTTAAGGATTAATTTACCTTTCTCTGATGCTGCAGGTCAAGCATGCCTCCAGGCTTAACATCACTTCTGGTCTGACGTCACTTCCAGTTAACGTAACCAGAACTGACCCTAGATTAAAGGTGAGGCTGTGCCAGCATCCCTGCTGGACATGAAACACTGTAGAAAGGTAAATTAAACTTTTAAAAAGCAGTTCAAAGCTCTAACTACAACCTAGAGATAAGATTAGACTCGGGGTCAGGGTTAGAGAAAAAAATTTCAGTTCAGATGTCCTAATTTTGTCGAACTGAACAGGGACACTGTCCGGGACTGGTCAGGGACACACACAAAGACACGGACAAGTGGGCCCTGACTCTGATCCCAACCCCTGTCCCTGCCTTTTGGGGAACCCGACTCCTTAATAGGCCGGCCCCAACCGGAAGACTGATGGCTGCACTGAAATAGGTGCAACACAGACAAGACAAACAGACACAGAACAAATAAGCGAAGTCGGGCAGTCCAAAGTTGGCAACAGTACGGGCAGCGCGGTACAGAGACGTGAGACAAAAGGATAAACAGAATACAAGCCAAAGGTCAATACCGGTCGGGCGCAGCAGTACAAAATCACTAGGAAAAGAGAGTAGTCAGGAGAACAGCAGGGTAAAGTACAGAAAAGGCGAAAGCAACAGGAAGGGCTAGCAACACGCAACAGCCCTCTATAGCAGGCACAGGTTACTGGTGAAGGCCCGCTTAAATAGGTGAGCAGCGGACACAGAACAGAGGTGATTGGTGGAAGAAACACAAAACTAGATAGGGAAACAAGGCTGTCAATCAAGGAGGAACACTGGTTAACTGAAAGAGTGCTGGAGGATTCCTGGTCACGGGCGTTGGCCAGGAATCAATTACCTACAGGGAAAGAAGGACTCAGTTCACACTAGTGAATAAGAATACAAGGTATTACGTTAAAAACCATGGTTTACATCGTACCGGCCGTGGCCGGCGACCAGAGCCAAGGGCAGGGGGCGTGCCAGGCACAATCATGACAGACACATTCACTCAAAACTAATCATAAGTTTTGGGAATGGAGTATTACAGAGGCTCGGGAGCTAAGCCCACTCCCTACATGCTGGGTTTTAGCTGTTAGTTACAACTAGCACATGTCATCAGCAGCCAGAATTGATGATAGCTTCAAATCTAGCCAGTTAACTACATGGTCATTGTCTAAGTTGCATCTAAATTGTTATTCAGTAGGAGCCAGCATTGGACTAGGGTGTCTTGGGCCCACCAGGGGAGTTGATTATGGGGCCCACCAGTGGAGTTGATTCCGGGGGCACAGTCTTCAGCTACTCTACATGTCGCCTACATGCAGCCATTTGCTTTTTACCTCTTTCTCTCTGCCTTTCCCAAGGATGTATATGTAGTTTGAAAGAAACTCCGAGTCCACCACGCTTAGGGACCCACCGTGGGGTTTCCCCTGTTCCTCTGTGGGACAGTCTGAGCCTAGTAGGGGTACCCTACTCGTGGCATGATCACTGGTGCCAACTGGTTATCATAGCAAGTGATGGCCTATTGGAGGTCCCCAGTCCTGCCATTTTACTGCCACTCTCATGAGAGACCCCAAAAGATGCTGATTGGCTGACAGCAGCTGACTCGCATGGATGTGCTCATAATGCTGCTCCCAAATGACCTTTTTAGTTGGAAGCAGGCAACATATAGTTCTTATTGTAACAATGGTACTTTCAGGGCGTTGTCCGATCAGGAACAGAATTGTCCATTTGCTCTAATGGGCTATATGGATAATACATTAAGACTTTTTATCTAAAGAGTCACCATGTAATCCTACATTTTGCCTGAAAGGTAGAAATTACACATAGCAAATCAGACCAAAGGTTTTAGGAACTACTCTGAAGTTTAAGAAGTTGCTTGCCATGAGATAACCTCATTAATGAGAACCCTAATATCAGTACAAGGTTTAGCAGAACGGTAAACGTGCTGCTAATGTACAGTATATATTTACAGCCATGTAGATGACTAGTATATTTTTGAAAAGCTTAAACATGATTTGATTTTGAAACTAGTATAATACATTTTTCATAATAGATTAATAATCCCATGCAAACGTTATAAAAGATATGTTTATATTTCCCAAAACATTTTAATCACACAATAAATATCTCTTGAACGCATTGATTTTAATAAGACAGAAACTATACACACACATTGTATTTCGAGAGATATGTTTCAATTGCTTTAATTCAATAGTAATATTCAAAAAACAATAAAACTTAATCTCCAATGCATTAAACCGAGTTATAATGAAATTTGTGCTGGGTACTGCCAGAAAATTAGATAGATGAGATAAAAGTCAAGCGTTTGCATTGTAATTGTACTGTAAATCACAGAGATAATAATTGCATTACAAAACTCAGTGTAGGTATCTTGAGAAAATTAAGGGAGCTACAGCTAAAACTATAATTTCTTGCTTCTGATGTAATATATTGGCTAATGTTACAGTGTCCATTGAATTATAGAAGTATCCTACATACGTATTGCTTCATCAAATATATTTGTGATCGTAATTGATTTGTGATATAAGTTAGTAAAATATCTATGCATAATGGATAGAAACTCTACATTTATTACAGAATTAGCAGCAAGCTTATCAATACTTATTCCTACAATAATGAATTTTTCTGTAGGTGGCAAGAAACCGCTGATTAACGGCTTTGACCCAGCATTCATGAGAAGGTCCAATAATGGCAGCAACATCCTTGCATGAAGGAAGAGACTACAATATTACCAGCACTTCCATTCCATTGTTAATTAGCGGCAAGCAATTACCTTGGTGTCAAGGAAGTCTAGTCGCATGCTTGTAGATAATGAGAGTGGAATAATGTTAGTAAAGCTCGTTCATGTTTCATGCTGTGTATACTTTTTTCACAATATCTGTCTTTAAAATATTTCAATTTCAGACTTCTTTTACTATTATTATCTGATATTACTACCAGCCTAGAGTAGCACATTGAAATATGATTTTGGGAGCACATGGTGACCTCTAGATTTCTATATGACATTTAAATAAAAACACCAGGCTGATGAGACATGCAGTTTTTGAAATAGAAAATAATAATTGTTAATTACGAAAATAGATGATGCTGCTGTGAAAACCAAAATGCATTTTTTTTTCTTAATATTGATATGATCCAAAAGTCTTGAAAATCTTTAGGCTTGTATGAATTATTCTACCATTTAAATTAGAATTAATCTACATTAAAAGAGTTTTTTGTAGTTAATAAATGTTCACCCGGTGTTATAGACTACTTTCAAGGTATCTGTTGGGTTAATATGACAAAAGGTACCTGACGGATACGACAATGTATCTGGCTTGGACCCATAGTAAGCAATATATCAAACATAGACCTATGTGGACTTTGTTTTTTCTCTTTCCTGGCGGTATACAATTTCCCTGCAGGACTCAAAAGCATAACCTTTTTTTTTTTTTACAGTAACCCGGATAGCCCGAACGTAGTCCTTAACCCCATGTGATTGGCTCCATACAAGAAGGGGCTAAACAAAAGCACTAAACACTTGTCAATGGCTGTTACTGATACACAGTACCATAGATAGCCCATGAACAAGAGCAACAGTATTCTAGAAGTCTGAAACATACAATAAAAAATATCCATGCAGAATTTTCAATTATAGTATTAAAGAATGATAACTTAAAAAAAAGTAACAAGTTTTGTATCTTTTGCTCCATAAAGAAAATTTCCACCATTACCTTTGTTGACCATTGATGTTTAACGGGCCGTAGATAGGATGTTAGAGGCAGGTACACCAAGCAGGTGTGTGGCTATGTGATTCATGTTGATGCTGACTGGTGGCATGCTAGTGAAGAAGTAGTCACAGAGAGACTGCAGGTTTGGAGGTCTTTGTAGGCTTTACTCATGGTACAAATTTTAGATGAACAATCACTTTTCTCTTTCAGTGTTACATATACACAAAGCATAGATATACTTCTTATCAGTATTCTTTCCAGCCTCAGACTTCTTTATCAAATCTGTTCATGAGAAAGCACTTCCCCAACTCCGTTATGTAACTGGACCTTCACTACCAAAGTAGTAACTGACTTAAGCTGTAGCCTTAGCACCACAAGGCTTACAGTAACTTATTACTTGTCTGTGTCTCTCTCTCTCCATCTTCCTCTCCTTCTCCCTCTCCCTCTCTCTTTTCACTTCTATCTGAGCTGTGCAATGTCTCTCTGATCTGTACATTCCTCCATCTCTTGACTGTGGCTTCATTTCTCTTTGGTTCTTTGAGTAATTTCTACTATCTATCTGTTGACTTAAGACTCTGCCTGCCTCTGCTTCACTGACGGCTTATGTGCAGACGACCTCCTTGATGCTCAGCCTAGGAACTTCTAACAGAAACTACAGCTGTCTCTGTTCTGATTAAAAACAGGCTGCATGGATGGATGGAGTGCAAGACAAAAGTGGAAGAAACTGCTCCCCCATGAATACAATACCCCCCAAAAAAGCTAAATAAATGGTGCAGGTGCACCATGAAATGACTGCAATACCAATGTAAACACACCAAAATGGACCAATAGCACTCTGCAAACACTAAGGGCGACATGTATGAATCTCGCCACGTTGGAGCGCAGGTTTCCGCCAGTTTTCCGGCGAAATTTGCGCCTCATGTATGTCGGTGCTGAGGTGCGCTCATACAAAGTCCGCCGCGCCTCGCCAGGGTGTGAGGCGCAGTGCGGGACTTAGGCGCAGGGTGGTATTAGGCCTAAGCTTCGCCGCCCGAGGTAGTTCGATCATACATGCTGTGTAAAGTCCGCCGCGCCTCGCCAGTGTGTGGGGCGCAGTGCGGGACTTTGCCTAAAATTCACCGTCCGAGGAGGTGCTCTCATACATGCGGGGAAAAGTTCACTGCGCCTCGCCAGTGTGTGAGGCGCAGTGCGGGACTTAGGTGCAGAAAGGACTGCACTGAACATGTATTCCGATTCGAGACAGGCTGGAAAACAGCAAGAAATCATTAAAGATGTCCGTGCGGCATGGAGTATGAATCAAAAAATCGCCTTTATAAAGGCGTAAAACATTCTCTGAAAAAGAGCTCAAACCTACTAAAAAAATACATAAATAAAACCACTTTCCAAAAATCTAGAACGGCGCAACATCAGGAATTTGGATATTGAAAATTGCCGGGAAATACAGTAATTCAAATTCTGTAAGCTCTTCTCATTGGTCGGCAGAAACCAGCCAATCAGAATAGGAGCGACAGGGACCCATTATAACCTATGGAGAAATATTGACCAATCAAATTCAAAGGCGGGACAGCAAAATACAGTAAAAATGCAGAAAAGAGCTGATTGGCTGAGCTAGCGGGGGCTTGGCTATCCTGGCCAATCAGAGCGCGAGCTACTTGTCCCATTATAGTCTATGGACAGATCGGAGCAATGAAATCTCGGCTCTCAGCGCCATGCGGCATGGAGTATGATTAAAAAAATAATTTTTATTAGGTGTAAAATATTATCTGAAAAAGAGCTGAAACCTTCTATAAACATAAATCAATCAAATTACTAACAATGCGCTTGTTGCCGTCACCGGCGCTGCATCAGGAATTGGGATATAGAGAATTGCCGGGAAATACAGTAATTCAAATTGTTTAAGCTCTTCTCATTGGTCGGCAGAAACCAGCCAATCAGAAAAGGAGCGACAGGGAACCATTATAAGCTATGGAGAAGTATGGACCAATCAAATGACAAGGCGGAAAAAAAAAATATTAATTCAATAAATTCATTTTTATTTCTTTATTTTCGTTAGCCAATGATCAATAGTATGGGTGTAATGAAAATAAAGAAATAAAATGAATTTATTAGAATTAATTAACTTTTTTTTTCTTACCCCATATTTTATTATGATCATTTTATATACACATTGGTACAACTTCGGAGAGTCTTATCAATTTTATTTCGGGCATGTACAGTTTATTACAGAATGCATTAGAAAACCCATAAGAGCGTTGCTCGCTTTCCCATTGGTCCAAATAACTGCACCTCTTTTAACTTAGCCAATCACAAACAGAGCTCGCTCTGCATTTCTTTTCCCCATAGAACTCTATGAGAAGGTAGCTCAGCCGCTGATTGGCTAAGCAGGACGAGCCGCTCTTCCCCCCAACCAATCACAGTACGAGAATATTTCCCATAGACAGCAATAACTTTAAGGGCGCCCTTCTATCGCGCCCTTCTTTCTCCTTTCAAAATAGACGCACTACATATGATTGGTGGATTCATATCTGCCGCCTGGGCTCAACCAATCAGCTCTTTTCTGCCTTTTTTTACTGTATTTTGAACTGTCCCGCCTTTGATTTTGATTGGTCAATATTTCTCCATAGGTTATAATAGGTCACTGTATCTCCTATTCTGATTGGTTGGTTTCTGCCGACCAATGAGAAGAGCTTACAGAATTTGAATTACTGTATTTCCCGGCAATGCTCTATATCCCAATTCCTGATGTAGCGCCGGTGACGGCACAAACGCATTGTTAGTGTTCTGATTGACTTATGTTTATAGAAGGTTTCAGCTCTTTTTCAGATAATATTTTACACTTAATAAAAACGATTTTTTTAATCATACTCCATGCCGCACGGCGCTGACAGCCGAGATTTCATTGCCCCGATCTGGCCATAGACAACAATAGGAGAAAGTAGCTCGCGCTTTGATTGGCCGAGATAGCCAAGCCCCCGCTACTTCATCCAATCAGCTCTTTTCTGCATTTTTACTGTATTTTGAACTGTCCCGCCTTTGATTTTGATTGGTCAATATTTCTCCATAGGTTATAATGGGTCACTGTCGCTCCTATTCTGATTGGCCAGGATTGCCAAGCCCCCGCTAGCTCAACCAATCAGCTCTTTTCTGCATTTTTACTGTGTTTTGAACTGTCCCGCCTTTGAATTTGATTGGTCAATACTTCTCCATAGGTTTTAACCCCTTCCAGACATTGGACGTATGCATACGCCCTAGTGGGAAGTGACTTCCCGCAAATGGACGCATGCATACGTCCTGGCGATCGCGCCGGCTTGCGGGCGAGCCGCGCACGATTGTGACATGAAACCAGCGGTAAATTACCGCTGGCTTCATGCCGCATCACCCCCGGCCAGCGTGAGCTCCGGCCACGGGTGATTAACGCTTTATTATCGCAACCTGTCATGGTCGCGATAATAAAGCCACAGGCAGGAGGAGTGAGCTCCCCCTGCCTACAATCGGTGCAGTAATGGTGCTCCGTGCCGCTACTGGTCCCCTTACCAGAGTCCCCGGATGCTTTCTGAATGCATCCGGGTAGTCTGGTGACGTCACCATGCCCACAATGCATTGTCGGCATGGTGTCAGTAGTTGCCATGGCGACTTGTATACAGCAGTAACGCTGTGCACAGGTCTCCTATTCAAACAGCAAACTAACTATTGCTTTTCCCCAGTGGGGATTTGCTGTTACAAATCCCCACTGGGGAAAAGTAAAAAAAAGTAAAAAAAGTAAAAAAAGTAAAACACAAACACAAAAAATAAAAAAACACGTACACCGCCCTTTTCCCCTTTACAAACGCCAATCGCCCCCAAAAAGATCAAAAATAAATAAAGTACCCATATTTGGTATCGCCGCATGTGTAACGACCCACCCTATAAATCTGTCACATTAATTAACCAGTACGGTGAACGGCGTAAAAAACAAAAACAAAAAGCAGTCACAGAATTGCAATTTTTGTACATCCTGCAGCACATAAAATGGAATAAAAAGCGATCAAAAACTCATATAAACACCAAAGTTATACCAATTAAAACATCAGTTCATTACGCAAAAAAAGTCCTTATACGACTTTGTATACGGAAAAATAAAAACGTTATGGCTCTTAGAACACAGCGATGCATAAATATTATTTAACACAATAAAAACACTTTCTAAGTGCTTCAAAATAAAAAAAAAACTATATAAATTGGGTATCGCCGTAATCGTATCGACCGAGATAGTAAAGCTAAGTGGTCAAGGATACTGCAGGGTGAGCGCTGTTAAAAATAAAAATAAAAAACATTACTAGGATTGCAGTATTTTCTTCAACCTGCCTTCCAAAAAACGGATTTAAAACTGATCAAAAAGTCTTGCCCCCCAAAAAATTATACCAATAGAAATTTCAACCCATCCCGCAAAAAACAAGCCCCCACACAGCTCCGTACACAGAAAAATAAAAAAGTTACGGCTCTCAGACTATGGCGATGCAATACCGTGTTTTCCTTTTTGAATAAAAGTTTTTTTATTGTGTAAAAGCCGTAAAACATAAAAAAATATACAAATTTGGTATCGCTGTAACCGTATCGACCTGCTGAGTAATACTATTAATTCAGTTATACTGAATGGTGACCACTGTAAAAAATAAAAATAAAAAACACTACCAGGAATGCTGTATTTTGTTCAAAATGCCTCACAAAAACCTTAATAAAAAGTGATCAAAGCAGCATATGCCCCCCATAATGGTACTAATAAAAACTTCAACCCACAAAAAACAAGCCCATAATCAGCTCCGTATACAGAAAACTGAAAAAGTTATGGCTATCAGAATAGGACAACATAAAAATGCAATTTTTTATAGACCTATTTCTATTGTGTAAAAGTAATAAAACATAAACTATATACAATCTATATCATTGAAATTATACCGACCCCCATAGTAAATTTATCAAGTCATTTACACTGCACGGCGAATGCTGTAGAATTGAAGCCCAAAAAAACAATGGCGGAACTGCGTTTTTCCCCCTCATTTTCATAGCCCAATGCAAAAAAAAAAACTATGGAACACCTGTGCACCCAAAATGCACAATACACCCCTAGATGAGATCCTTGAGGGAGGCTGAATCCAAAATGGGGTGACTTCTGGAAGGTTTCGCCTGTTCTGCTACTTTGGGGGCTTTGTAAATGCGAGATGACTCCACCAAAATCTGCGTTCCAAAAGCCAAATAACGCTCCCTCCCTTATATGCTCTGCCATGCACCCAAACAGCAGTTTACACCCACATGTAGGGTACTGCCGAACTTGGAAGAAATTGCATAACAAAATTTTGTGTTGCTTTTTTACCAGGATTCCTTGTAAAAATGAAACATTTTCAGCTAAAATTGCACATATTTGGGAAAATTTTTTTTTTTTCATTTTCACAGCCCAACGCTAAAATTTTTTGTGACACATCTGTGGGGTCGACATGCTCACTATATCCCTGGATATATTCCTTAAGGGGTGTAGTTTCCAATATGGGGTCTTTTTAGGGGAGTTTATTAAGTTTTAGCACCTTAGGGTGTCCACAAACCTGAAATAGCCAGTAAATAAAATCGTAATGAAAATGAGACCCCAGAGTCCGGTAGGTGCTCCTCCTATTCTGGGGCTTGTGGTTGAGCCAAATAGCGCACTAGGGCGCACTATATATATATATATATATATATATATATATATAAATATATATTAGAGAGAGAGAGAGAGAGAGAGAGAGAGAGAGAGAAGAGAGGAGAGAAGAGAGAGAGAGCAAGAGAGAGAGAGAGAGAGAGAGAGAGGAGAGGAGAGATGGAGAAGAGAGAGGAAGAGAGATGGAGAGCGAGAGAGAGAGAGAATAACAGCCTAATATCAGTAATGTGTTTAATTACTGTTTGTAAAGACGTTTCAGTCACACAGACCTTTTTCATAAATGTCACAGTAGAGCAGAGAAAGCAGCTTTGTGAACGCCCATAGCAGGGAAGTTCACTGGATAGAGGCTTGCTTCAATATTTATTTCTTCATGTCATCCCAGATGTGATGATGGGATCTGTAGGGAGCCACATCATCACATCCAAGACTCTTTGTTTACTCTGAAGATAGTTCTTAAAGGGGTTTTGCCAAGAAGTGATTTCCTCACCTAACAGGCTGAACTGTCCTCTTGAGCCTTGAAAACAGGGGTGTTGTGTTTCTGTGTTTTAAAAAAACAAGTGCCTCCTCCATCATGTCATTGCACTACCTCCCATGCACGCTCCCGAGGCTGATATACAGTCTCTGTAGTTGAGTCAACATTGTTTGGCTAAACCACGGAAGATAACTGTATTGTGCACAAGCTCTACAGGTTTTGTTTTCTCCCACTTATCTGCTCAGGAGAGAAGATAAGATCCAAGCAAGCAGCATTCATGAACTGCTGCAGGGGGGGAAGAGCAAGGGTTGAGCAGGGAGCTCCTGCATGTTTATTCAGATAATTACATTACAACCAGCAGATTCTCTATACAGCAGACAGAGGCTTTGTTCTCCAGGTCCCTTCATGTGCCCTGCCATCAGATAAGAAGTGCAAACAAGCCCAGCCAGATCAGCTACTGGTCATAGCTAATGTAAACAGTCAGGATACTAAGGGCATCTAAGCAACGCTGTTGCTCTCACAGGCTACACTTTTTTTAATTACATATATTTAGAAAAGTGATTAAATACCCATTTTGGAGGATCCCACGTCAACATTAGATCGTGGCAAAATCCCTTTAATGCTGTATGTTTGGGATTGTTGTTCTGTTGTAGAAATAATTTGGAGGATATAATGCCTCGTTGGTGGTAGACATCTAGTTGGCTGCTTTTTTGCAGATTTAATTCCACACCTGCCTTAAACTTGTGCACAGTACTGCAAGCTCAGACTGGCCCACAGTGGAACAGGGGAAACCTTGGATATGGTGGCCCCCCAGAGATGGCATCCTATTTTTAGGATGAAAGGCCAAAAAAGAGGAAGAATGCAAGAGTTGTGTGCAATATATGCAGACCCTGAGAATCAACACCAGTGGTGGACCCCAAGATTCAAATCCACTGGAGGACCTCAAGAATCAACTCCCCTGGTGGGCTTAAGGCACCCAGTCTGACACTTCAGTACTGCATATTTACATGATTCATACATTACTACATATATAATTTTCCAATAATGTCTAGGGTTCCTAAATAGCTAAATGTTTAGCACTGTTGCCTTGCAGCACTTGGGTCCTTAGTCTGAATCTGAAAAAGGACAATATCTGCATGTCCTTGTATGTTCTTTTTGTGTTTGCATAGGTTTCCTCTTATACTTCAAAAACATACTGATGTGTTAATTTGGAATATAGATTGTTTGCCCCATTTGGGACAAGAACTGATATGAGTGATGGAGTGTATAGCGCTGCGGAATATTTTGGTGCTATGTACTTATATATAGTGATGAGCGATTACGTTGACTATCGTCATCTGGTCGATAGTCGATACCGATAGTCGAGAATAGATTATCGCCGATGACCATTTAAGTCTATGGGAGAGGAACAACATCTTCATTCTTACACCCAAACAGGGCTGGAGAAGCTGGAATTAACATCCACAACAGTCAAATGGATACGTGCTACATCTTAGGCAACACACTTAGGTTATAAAAGCCACAGAAAAAAAATCACAGACCATTCACTATCCCTGTCTTGCACCACAGCATGACCCTTAAACTTGTATGACCCACAAATTAAAAAGTGCCAGAAGGCAGTATGATTTGAGCCATCATTTTACTTGAACTGGACATTGAATATCCCTGTCCTGGAACGCAGCATGAGCCCCAAACCTGCATGACCCCAGATAAAAAAGTGCCGGAAAAAGGAGTCTGTCAATTACCATTTTAGTTGAACTGGACATTAACTATATCTGTCCTGTACCGCAGTATGACCATTAAACCTGTCTGACCCACAGATTAAAAAGTGCTGGAAAAGAAGTCTTTGAACCACCATTTTAGTTGAACTGGACATTGACTAGACCTGTCCTGGACCGCAGAATGACAAATAAACCTGTCTGACCCCCAAATTAAAAAGTGCCAGAAATAGGAGTCTTTGAACCACCCTTTTAGTTGAACTGGAGATTGACTATATCTTTCATGTACCGCAGAATGTCCATTAAACCTGTCTGACCCACAGATTAAAAAGTGCCGGAAATAGGAGTCTTTTAACCACCATTTTAGTTGAACTGGACATTGACTATACCTGTCCTGGGCCACAGCATGAGCCCCAAACCTGCATCACCCCCACATTTAAAAAGTGCCGAAAAAGAGTCTTTTCAACCACCATTTTATTTTCACTGGACATAGACTATACCTGTCCGGGCCCCCAAAGCATGCCCCTAAAATTTTTTTTGGGACCCACAATCCAAAGTGCACTATGCTTTTTTGTACAGGACTGTCATTTATATATTTTTTGGGTAACTGACATTTGTTTACAGAATTTTTTTAGGGAATTTTTTATTTTAGTTTTCATTATATCATTTTGCTTTTTTTACAAGTGTGATAACAACCCTACACCCCTCCCTGCATTTTTAAAAAAGGTATTTTTACATGTGCAAAATGTTTTAATTCGTCTGCACACCCCATAATAATACAAATGTCCTAATCATCCCCCAAAACACTTCTTATTAGAAGACTTTTTTGCCCTCCTGCTTCTGAGAGTGATTCACCAATCAATTCAATGGTTTCATTTTTCCTCCAAACCCTTCTTCGTGATTAGGGACGACTCCCCCCGGGAGATAAAAAGATGCGCCCCCCATAGTACTCCCCCCCAAAAAATTTTAAGCCTAAATTGTCAATTTGTGTCCAGCCCTGGGCCCTTTTTACACTACTAAACCTCAAAAAATACCTTTTTTAAAAAATCTGATTTTTTAGAGAAATTTGAAGCCCCTGATTGCCCCTAAGGGTGGGGGGGCCATTGCCCCGCCCAAAACCCCCATGTTTAACAGGGTTTTGGCCCACCCCCGGGCCAATTTAAAACCCTATCTGAAACCCCTACTGAAATTATAACGGATAAAAAAGGGTTTTTTGGGGCACCTATCAATCACTTTGGGTGACTACAAAATTGCTGGATTAAAAATTTTAAACTGAAAAGGTGGCTCTATCAACAAAGCGGCCTGTGCCAAAGTGAAAAAACACGATCTAAATGAAACCCCGGATAATAAAAGGTATTTTTGGCACCTATAAATTCACCTTGGTGACTACAAAATTGCTGGATTAAAATTTAACTGCAAGGGGCTCTACAACAAGCTGGCCCGCCAAAGTGAAAAAACACGATCTGAAATGTAACGGATAATAAAAGGTATTTTTGGCACCTAGCAACCTGGGGGTACTACAAAATTGCTGATTAAATTTAACTCAAGGGCTCTATCAACAAAATGGACTGGGAAAAAATTGAAAAAGAACACCTACAAATGTAACATAATAAAAGTGGAGTTTTGCACCTAAAAAAAAACCCCTGCGTTACTAAAAAGATCTGTACCTAATATAAGTTCAGCTCCCCAAATACCCAAAAATAAAAAATTTCAACAGTAAACTTTTTAAAAATAATAAAAATAATAAAATAATAAAAAGGGGCTTGTTCCACGACTTTTTGTGATCCTTTTTTTACGGACCGTTTTATGGATCCGCAAAAAGGATCAAAAAAATTGTCAGTGTGATTAACATTGAGTTCAAAGGCAAAAGGCATCCGTTCCCACGGGGGATCACGATGGGGGCTTTAGGGGCTTCCTGCGCTGCGTTTTTTTGATCCCCTTTAAGAATTGACATGAATCTTTTTGCGGTTACCAAGTGAAACCCTAGGGGAAAAAACAGTCCGCTTTGGGACCGTCCCAAAAGCGGTCCACACTCTGGGCAGTAAACAGCTGCGCTTTGCATCCTGAAACGGGTCGAAAAGCCAGGAGCGGGGCAGGGGAAAACTGCGCAACTGAGGCTGGAGCTGGGTGCAGGGATGCGACAGCTGGGGGAGGTTCGGGGGTGCGATCAGCGGAGGGGGCGGGGGTGCGATCACTGGGGAGTGCGGGGGCGATCGCGGTAGGGCAGGGGTGCGATCGCTGGGGGAGGTGCGGGGGGGAATCACTGGGGAGGTGCGGGGGTGAGATCAGCTGGGGGAGGTGCGGGGTGAGATCAGCTGGAGGAGGTGCAGGGGTGCGATCAGCTGGGGGAGGTGCGGGGGGTGCGATCAGCGGGGCGATCGGGGGTGCGAACACTGGAGGGGTGTGGGGTGCGACAGCGGGGGGAAAGGTGTGGGGGTGCGATCAGCTGGAGGAGGGGCGGGGTGGGTCAGCTGGAGGAGTGCGGGGTCGACAGGTGGGGGAGGTGCGGGGGGAGAAACAACGGAGGGGGTGCGGGGGTGCGATCACTAGGGGGGCGGGAGTGCGATCAGCTGGAGCGAGGTGCGGTGGTGCGATCAGCTGGGAGGTGTGGGGGTACGATTCAGCTGGAGGAGGTGCGGGGTGCGATCAGCTGGAGGAGGTGCGGGGGTAGAATCAGCTGGAGGAGGAGCGGGGGGGCGATAAAGCTGGAGGGAGGTGCGGGGGTGAGATCAGCTGGAAGAGGTACGGGGGTGCGATCAGCTGGAGGAGGTGCGGGGGTGCGATCAGCTGGAGCGAGGTGCAGGGGTGAGATCAGCTGGAGCGAGGTGCGGGCGTGAGAGAGATCCCCTTTCTGAAAACGCATCCTGAAAGCGGATGCGAAAAACGCAAGTGAAAAAGCATTCAAAACGGATCCAAATAAAGTAACTGCTGCGTTTTGCGGATCCGTTTTCCGGATGCGCTTTTCAACTGTCAAAAACGGATCCGTAAAAAGGATCCAAAACGCCGTGTGAACAAGCCCTAAGTCTGGGTGCACAATATCCAGTATTCTTTAAAGAGCTTGTCTGTGTTCGCCCGCCGTTCACCCCCCCCCCCCCCCGCTCCCTCCAAAGTACTTTAAACAGCGGTAGATGCTCCTTCAAAATTCTCTCCCTAACTACCTAAAATCTGCAAATCTCTGATCTAACTAAGTTTCTAAGGATCACAGCTAAAAGTAGAGTTGTCTCTGTGAACAAATAGAATAATTCGCTGAGCTTTTTTGCACAGAGGCAGAGCGCACGCCACTGCTTTGAGATACTGACACACACTGATCATGAACAGGAAGGGCTTTTCTATGTAAAACGAGGTCATGTGATTTTTCCAGCCAATCGCAACCATACACATACCAGTCATGACTTCGCACACACATCTCACCCTGCTCTATTCTGTAAGCTGATTTGCTGGCCGCCAAAATGACAGGAAGCGCCGAAAAATGGCGCAATATTAATAGATTATGCACAGATTTTAACCTAAATTATCGCGTGATCTAAAAAAATACGATCAACGTAAATACCGTGCCGATTTCAACTTTGTCGATAATAATCGCTCAACACTACTTATATATAAAATAAATTGATACAAATTTTCAAGTCATTGAAAAAATACTAAAAATTCAGTGGAATATAATTTATTGAGGTAACCATGTAATTTAAAGATAAAATATTTTTCCCGAAACCTAACTCAGTTCTTTCCTTATGCACTAAACAGATATCCTTAAATGACCTTTAATGTAGGCCTTCTCGATTAGTCCATTGGGAAGAGGTTGAGTAGGCATTACTTAATGCCTATTAAATATTTATAAAGTTGACATCATCTATATCCTTGCAAAGTTATTCTCCACCCATGGCGTGATACATCATTGATTTGTTACCTACATATTATAAAATGCGAGTTGACACATACATACGGAAAGTATTCAGACCCCTTTACATTTTTCACTCTTTGTTTCACTGCAGCAATTTGGTAAGATCAAAAAAGTTCCTTTTTTTTCTCTTTAATGTACACTTTGCCCCCACCCCATTTGAAAGAAAAAAAAAAGAAATGAGTTTTTTTGCAAATTTTTAAAAAACAAAAAAAAACTGAAATGGCCTTAAGCAGGTCTTAAAGTATTCGCCCCTTTTTGCTCATTTTGAGCTGGGACCCATATCTTTTGGGAATGAGCAAAAAGTTTTTCACACCTAGATTTTGGGACCTCTGCTTTCTTTTTTGCAAAAAACCTCTCCATTCCCTCGGGTTGAATGGTGAATGTTGGGGGACACCATTTTCAAGTCTCCCCAAGATGCTTATAGGGTTTAGGTCAGGGTTTTGGCGGGCCATCAAAATAGTCACGAGTTGTTCTAAACTAGCTTTGTTATTTTAGCTGTGGCTGTTTGGGAAGATGAACCTTGGGCCATCCGAGGTCCAGAGCACCCCCGGGAGGGGGTTTTTATCCAGATATCTCTGTACTTGCAACACATTTTTCCCCTTAAATTGCAACCTGTTTCAAATCCCTCGCTAAAAACACCCCCTAGCATGATGCGGGCCACCACCATGTTTCATGTTGGGATTGTTTTGGCAGGTGATGAGCATGCCTGGTTTTCCCTCCCCACATTCTGCTTAGAATTAACCCCAAAAAGTTCAATCCGTCTCTCAACCAAGAATTTTTATTCTCACAGTCTGGGAGTCCTTCATGTTTTTTTTTTAAAAACTGTAGCATTTTTCAATGCCCTTGCACAAAGGAGAGGCTTCCGTGGGACACTCTGCCATAAAGCCCAACTGAGGGAGGCTGCATGATAGTTGACTTTGTGGAATTTTTTTCCCATCCCCACTGCATCCTGGACTCAGCCACATGATTTTGGGGTTTTTCTTTCCCTCTCCACCAAGGCTCTTCTCCCACTTTTTCTTAGTTGGGCTGGACACCAGGCGGGGAAAGTTATGGTCGTCCCCAAACTTTTTCCTTTTAAAGGATTAGGGGGTCACTGTCCTTTTAGGAACCTTGAGTGTTGCAAAAATTTTTTTGAACCCTTGGCCAATCTTGCCTTGCCACTTTTCGCTCTGAGCTCCTTGGGCATTTCCTTCACCACATATCTCATGTGCCCTGACACACTTTGAGCTGTGAGGTCTTATATAACGGGTGTGTCCCTTTTCCCTAATCAAGCCAATCAGTTTAATTTCACACAAACGGACTCAATAAAGGGGTAGAACAATATCAAGGAGGTCAAAGGAAATGGCATCAGTGGTTAAATAAAGCTCAGGTAGTGCCCGTGACCCTAAACGGGGAAAGGGTAGTGCATAAAGGGAAGGGGAAAAGACCAGAAGGTGGTATTCCTTTTGTGTGATCAGGGGGTTTTAGGGGCAAGTAGCCCCAACTCACTTGGGAATGAGGTTTAGATCAACCCGGGGGTTTTCCAATGACGGTTTTCGCAATAACCCGTGATTATTGACCACAGGTTTACGGGTGGCACAGATGTACCCGGTCCACATGGGTGCTAGTCCGGAAATTAGAGGATGGAACTCCCTAAAAAGGAGGAGATGGGCTGAGGACCAGAGCTTAGGACTAAGATGGGTAATTGAAACAACGAAGTGGAATTCATATAAATTTAGGAAAACTTGATTCGAACGAAGTCGAAATTTGGGGGATTTGCGTGAACGAAGCGTTTTTTTAAATTTATAAAATTCTGCGAGCACATGGCTTACATGGGGGAAAAACTCGGGGGGAAGAAAGGCGTAGCCTAATGACATTGCAGAGGGGAAGCCAATCAAGACCGGGGGGGATTCTGTACGCACCGCATAAAAAGTCCGGGGGGCCGAACCCGGCAGCTCACACTGCTTTCACTGTGCTGTGTAGGGGAAACTGCTGCCCCCGCTGCTCATGAATCTCAACAAAAACAACTTTTTAAAACGTTTTTTTTTTTTGGGGGGGGACACAGCTTGCTCAGAAAACTGCTTCTTTTACGTTCTAATTCTGATTTTGTGGATATTGGAATTGAAGTCCATGTTTTTTCCAATGCAGGGCATAACATTTTAATACAACTGCTCTTTTTCTTGAGCACTAAATACCCAAAGGGGTTTATCTAACCCTTTGCTGTTGTTTTCGTTAAAGAAACAGCGTTTTTTAAAATCCAAAACCATTTAAATTTTTTGTTGCTCATTTCTTTGGGGCCAAAAGATCCAGGAGTTAATTAACGTTGTTCTGCGTTGTGGCACAAAAAAAACGTGTTTTTCAACCCAAAGAAAAAATTTTGCCTGTACTAATTCAAACCGAAGGTTAATTACGAGTTTTTTTTTTTTTGGTTCCTAAAATACACGCCTTTTTAAAAACATGCAACAAAGCGGGTAATGTGGCAGCACTTTTGTTTTGCGAAATTTTACCTCCAAGGTTAACTAATTTATTTTTTCTGCAGTTGTTTTCAAAAAAAAAATTTTTTTTTTTTCACCGCCAAAGAAAAATTTTTTGCCTGAGCATAATTCATATCCAAAGGGTTTAAAATACAGTTTCTGTTTGTTGTTTTTCCGTAAAATACACCCGTTTAACACAATACAAAGCGGAATTTTTGACAGCATTTTTCTTTTGCGAATTTACATCCGGGGGTTTAAACACTATTTTTCTCAGTTGTATTTATAAAAGGAACGTTTTTTTTTCACCCCCCAAAAAGAAGAAATTTTGGCTGACAAAATTTATATCCGAAGGTTAATTAACCCTGTTTGTTTTTTATTTTCAGTAAAATACAGTTTTTTAAATGGCACATACAAGTAAATTTTTCCTGGCCATTTGGGGAGCCTTTTAATAAAGGGGTTTACCCAAGCTTGTTAGGGGTTCTTTTGGAGTCAAAACGGGTGTGTTTTTATCATTACAAAACTTCTTTAAACGATCTTACATTTTAGAACAAACAGAATGTCGGCAGAGAGGTGCGGGCCTTCACATTATTATTTTTAATTTTTATTTATTTAAAGCGCCATTGTTTTCCAGGGCGCTGTACACGGGGGGTTTACATACATTACATAATTCAAACGGTACATGAAAAGGGGATAATACAATTGGCACGACAGAGGGAGAGGGGAACCCACCCGCGGGGGGTTTACAATCTACAAGGGGGGGGGAAAGCAGGGGTGAGGGGCAAAAGTCTTGGGGGAAGTTTTAAAAGTTATAAATTTTATAGGCCAAGCCTGAAGAAAGGGGTTTTTCAGGTTGCTTTTAAAGCGGTGAAAGGAGGGGGGGTCTGAGTGGGGGGCAGAGTTCCAGAGTGTGGGTGAAGCACGGGGGGAAGTCTTGAGACGTTGTGGGGGGAGCTGAAAGGGGAAGAAAGGGGAAAGGGTCCTGTGGGGACGAAAGGCGGGGGGGGAGATATTTGGAAATTGGGGCAGAGATTATGGGGGGGAAGGGGTCGGGGACCTTGTAGGCATGGTTAGTAGCTTAATGAACCTGGGCAAGGGGAAGCCATAAAGGGGTTTGGCAAGGGGAGAGGCGAGGAGTACGGGAAGAGGTGGATAAGACGGGCACAGATTTAAAGGGAGGATTGGAGGGACGAGGGTGCAGGGGAGCCACTGAAAAGGATTTTTGCAGTAGTCTAGACGGGAGATCAAGGGCATGGCCACATTTTGTAGTGTCATAGCCGAGGAATGAGGGGATGCGAGAGTGTTTTTTCAGGTGGAGGGGCAGGAAAGGGAGGGGTTTGGATTTTGGTTTTAAAAGATAAAGCAGGTCTAGGATTACCCCAAGACGTGACTTTGGCCCCGGTGAAAGGAAGGGTTGTTGTTAATAGAGGATCGGGGCGGGGGTAGATTGGATGGTGAAAATGAGAGTTCTTTTTTCCCACATTTATTTTAAGACGTGATAAAGAGGAGGGAAAAGGAGGACAGACAGTCAGGGGCCGGAGAGTAGAGAAGTGACATCGGGCCCGAGATAAGATGGGTATCATCACATACAGGTGGAATGAAAAGCCATGTGAGGCTAGAGCGACCGAGGCCAAGGGTGTAGATGAGAAGATATGGACCCAGGGCGCCCTTTGGGGCACCAACAGAGAGTGGCCGGGGGGGAGGTGGAGCAAAAATAAGGACGCTGAAAGCCACATAGGGACGGAGGGAAAACCAGGAAAGAGCCAGTCCGTGATGCCGAGGGAGAGAGGGTTGTAGCAGGAGGAAAGCCGACAGTGTCAAAGGCAAGGACGGGCCAAGGGGGACACAGATATGGCAGAGGCTTTTCAATTTTACTGATCATTATGCTTTGGGTTTGGGCAGTTTCCCGGGGTGGTGGGGGGGCGAAAACCAGATTTAGGGGAAAAAAGAGGTTTAGAAATGGAGGACACTGAAGATAACGGGGCTCGAGGAGTTTGGAAGCAAAAGGGACATGAGATTGGGCAAGTTTTGGACAAGAAGAGGGGCAAAGGGTGTTTTTTTTGGATTGAGTGATAGTACAAAATTTTTAAAAAGCAAAGGGAAGATGCCAGAGGGTTTTGATAGGGTTTAAGAGAGGGCAGTGTGGGATGATAGAAGACGAGGGCTGGGATGAGGTGGGATGGCAGTGGTCAAGACTACAGGTATTAGGTTGGATTTGGACAGCAAGGAGGAGACTGTCATGAGTTTCCGTGGGGAAGCAAATAAGGGGGGAAAACAGGTTTTTAAAAGGGGAAGGGGGGGGGGGGGACTGCGGGCTGAAGCTTTCTCTGATGAGTGGCAGTTTTCTCATGCGAATGGCAGTGGCACAAACATTCCAGGATCAGGCACAGGTCACAGCACAGCAAGGGGATGTCGCAGCAGGGGTCACTTGGTGAGGCCAGAACTGCCGCTGTCATCTAGTGGCCGTGTGTTGTTCAGCAACCCAATGGTTCTTGATTGGTTGACTAGGTCATCCACTTCCTCCCAGATGACATCTGACAACCCCAGCCAAGAGTCGGTGGGAACGTCAGACACAACCCTTAGTTGGCATGGCCCGGGAGCGGGTCAGCAGCCCTCACCTGACCTCAACCCGCCACTGTCCCATCCGGCTCCCTCAGCCAGATATCTACTCTGTGGTCTGGGCTCAGCGCCACTATACAGCGAGGACGAACAATTTGAGGACAGTCAGCAGCTACTTGGCAACGAAGAGGTGGGGCAGACACCCCCTGCTTCTTGCAGTATTGATGTGGAGAGTGGCATGGGAGGTTTTTTGGCTAGTGGTAAGCCTCTGCATACCAAGACCGTTGAGGAGGACAGCAGTGACAATCAAACACTCATGAAGTATAAACGTGGTGGTTTGAATCCAGTTTCTGCATTACACCAGTTTGTTCAAATGCAGCGTATGGAACTTGAACTGAAGGAGACCATAACTACAGGAATTGTTTTAGGTGCTTATTTTGCATTCTGTGCCATTGTTGGTTAAATTCAGTACAAAACTGGAATGGGTCAGAACAAAAAAGAAGCAAAAGACAAAGCTGCAAAACTGGCTTTGTATGAAAAATGGGAGGCCCTCCCCTGTTAATGGTGGAAAAAGAGGAGGCCCTCCCCTGTTAACGGTGGAAAAAGGGGAAGCCCTCCCCTGTCAATGATGGAAAAGGGGAGGCCCTCCCCTGTTAACGGTGGAAAAAGGGGAAGCCCTCCCCTGTTAATGGTGGAAAAAAGGGGGCCCTCCCCTGTTAACGGTGGAAAAAGAGGAGGCCCTCCCCTGTTAACGGTGGAAAAAGAGGAAGCCCTCCCCTGTTAATGGTGGAAAAAAGGGAGGCCCTCCCCTGTTAACGGTGGAAAAAGGGGAAACCCTCCCCTGTTAATGGTGGAAAAAGAGGAAGCCCTCCCCTGTTAATGGCGGAAAAAGTGAAGGCCCTCCCCTGTTAACGGTGGAAAAAGAGGAGGCCCTCCCCTGTTACCTGTTCATTAATTTCTCCCTGTTCAATAATTTCACCCTGTTAATATATTTATTCCTGTTCATCAATTTCCCCCTGTTCAATAATTTCTCCCTGTTAATATATTTATTCCTGTTCATCAATTTCCCCCTGTTCAATAATTTCCCCCTGTTAATATATTTATTCCTGTTCATCAATTTCCCCCTGTTCATCAGTTCCTGTCTGCCCGTGTACCCGACCTTTCTGCTACATTACCTGACCTCGGATCTCCACCGGCTTCCCTGACCTGTTGGCCTGACCTTTGACTGCGAGTTTCGTCTTACAATTCTGTACCTCGCTGCGCCTCGGCTGCAACCTCAAGCTAGTCGCGCCAGGGGTAGCGACCTGGTATGACTCCCGTCGCAGAAAGTCCATCCTGCCTTGCGGTGATCTCTGGTGAAAAATGGGACTTACTTAGACCCCGCTCCCTGGCGTGGCCGCTACCACCGCTTGCTGTGGTCCAGAAGAGCCACTATCCGTGTCGTTACAATGGCTGAAGTGAATGCCAAGTTTCCTGGCCAGTTCTTTGAATGGTGCAGAGTCCACCACTTGAAAAGGGAGGGACTGCAGTACCACCAACTTGGACAGGAGCACGGTCAGCTTCTGCACTTAGGGATGGCTAGACGCATACTGCTGTCTCTTGGCAATCGTCTCGATGAACAACTGCTGGCACCATGAGTGCCGAGGAGCAGGAGTATCTGGACCGGTAGATGATGTAATAGACAGGGAGTTGTCTTTGGCAGAGGTGGTGAAGCCATGACTGCCTGAAATGGGAGGCGTGCCACTGGGTGCTACAGCTGCTGGGACAGGATGGACCACCACATCTGAAACACGTATGGTGACACTGCATGATGTTGATGCAGGGCCGTGGTGCCAACGTTAGGTCCCTGGTCACGCTTTACTTTCTGCCGACAAATTCTATATATAGTTATGTTCAACCCTCCTCTGGTGTCTCGTCAAAAAACTGGCACACCGCCGAGTAGATGATTTTACCACCAAAGCGCTGCACTGACTGTTACCGCCGCTGACCCGGTGAGCCCCTGTGCCGCTACTTTCTGGGACCTGCAAAGTGGGTGGTCTAAATCGTGGCCGTTTGGCTCCCAACCTCGCACTGCTGCCACCCTGCTGACTCCCGGTCACACTACCGACTTACGGGCTGCGCTACTGCCTGACACGCAAGCTGCTGCTCTCTTCTCCCTATGATAATGATGAACCCTTGTACACTGTTGGTCTGGGTCAGCTGATAGCATCACATGGCTTTCAAAAGCACCTGATGACACCCAACTTTACATCTCCGGCCCAGACATTAACTCTCTACTGTCCAAGATTGTCTGTCATCCAAAGCCTCCTTCTTCTCCTCCCGTCTCCTAAAACTTAATGTAGAGATAACGGAATGCTTCCAGGGCCGGGACAATGGGTAGTCGAGGGTAGGCGACCGCGTAGGGCGCCACTTCATCCCAGGGAGAAAAGGGGGCACAAGGAGGCATGAAGTGGACTGAATTTTCCATTTGGGGGGCACTTTATGCCTTGTTTAACTAGGGCACCAGAATAACTTGTCCCAACCTCGCCTGCTTCTCCCGGCTCCCATGTGCGATCGGCTACATCGATTAGTGTTTGCCTGTCACCGCCGTCCTCCTCAACGGTGTCGCTGTACAAAGCCTGACCGCTCGCAACATAACCCCCCATTGCAACTCTCCTCATCACTATTTGCCCGCTTCTGCAAGAAGCAGCGGATGTTTTCCCCACCTCTTTGCTGCCCAATGTCCTCAAATAGTTGGTCCTCACTGTATAGTGGTGCAGAGGCCACAGCACATAGTAGTTCTCTGGCTGTGGGATGCGAACGGGACAGAGGTGGGTTGAGGACAGGTGAGAGCCCCTCACCTGCTCCCGGGCCATGCCAACAAGGGGTTGTGTGTGACAAACCCACCGACTCTTGGTTGGGGTTGTCAGATGTCAGCTGGGAGAAAGTGTATGACCTAGTGTGTGGTCAACACATGGCCGGTAGATAACACTGGATGCTGTGGCCTCGCAGGGTGACTCCTGCTGTGACGTCCCCTTACTGTGCTACGATCTGTGGTGGCTCCGGTAACCTACTGCTGTGTTTTTTGACGCTATGGTAGGATCGTAGCCCTCAGCTTGTTTTTTTTTCCAGCTGACACTGCCATGACTTTATCAGGCTGCATTTCCGCTTCAGTTTTTTGGTCAGTTTTGCCCTCTTAAGTGCCCAGGGAATTTTATAGGGAAGCGATTCTAAGAGCGGTGGCAGTCATATGCTTGTCATACTAAAACACAATATTGTATGAAGACCAAACCAAGCTCCCTCTGCATATTTAAGTATGGCACAATGTTCTACAGCACCCTACAGGCTCTGTGCAGCCTGGAAATAGCTGTTTTTTAACAGAATTCATCGCGAAGTAATTCGGACCAAAACTAATTTTGTAGGTAAATTCGGCGAAGTCGGCGAATCGAATTTTTGAGAAATTCGCCCATCTCTACTTAGGACATAATGAAGTTTCGGTCACATTGTATTCCTGCAGACAAAGAGGTTGTAGGTTTTGGACAAGGTGTGGCAATAGGGGCCATGGCGGATAGAGACCTTGGGAACTAAGCTGTCCTTACAGCTCCTGGTGACATTAGAGTGGTTGATGGGACCAACCAGGGGACTCTTGCTTATGCGCGACCCAAGATAGTGAAAACTCATGCCAGTGGACACAATGCCAAGTTAGTCTGGGGGTATAAGCAGCCTACAAGGTCTGTAGTAATTGGTAATGGGGTTGTCAATAGTAACCCTGTGAATGTTGGCATGCGGGCTGTGAGTGATGACATTCTTGGTGCCGAGCGTGCATGGGTTGTGCCACCTATAAAAAGTGGCTATGACCAGTCTGTTGCCCATTGTAGGATGAATGCATGGGATGAGCCCAGGGTTATGTATGTGACCAATGTCATCTCTTCCCCTGAAGATGTAGGAAAGATGTTGCCCCAAAGTAGAAACTTTGATCCCGTATGGTTGATTGCACAGAGTGAAAAAGACCTATGGCCTTTATCAAAGGGGGAGGGGGATATGTGGCAGAGTGACCATGTGCAGTTGCAGGTCTCTGCCACTAGGTGTAATTTAGCAGGATACCTGCTACAAACGTGCCATTGAACACCTGGGTTCGGTGGGGGGAAGGAAACTTGTTGGTGTCAGTAACAATAGGTTACTGACACAGGTAGCTAGAATGCCTGCCTTGCAGCCAAGTATGGGTTTCCTGTCCCAGGCCGGTCATAGAGTTGGGTGGGAGGCTGTCCCCAAGTTCCAGGCCAGGTTTTGGGCCAGTGCCTGGAGGGCTATAAGAGTCCTTGGCTTGCAGGGGTTAAGAGGGCGTGGTCTGCTACCTGTAGTTTGGAGTGGCAGTGGAGCCTGAAGGAAGCTCTGGCCCCAGAGGCTTAGGAAATGCTGGGACCCAGTAGGGGACTAGGTAAAGTACAAGTTGCTGTGTTGTGATGCTGGACAGTAGGTCCAGGTCATGTTAGAGAGGCTTCTCTACTGTATGTGTTTAGGTAGTGGCTAGACGGCCGAGATTTTAGTTTGTTTGTTTATTTTGTTACCTTTTATCCTGAATCTCAATATAGCTGGCTGCGGCCAGTTTTAAACAGAATCCCGTGTCTGTCTGCCATTCTGCTATGAAAGCGGCGATCCGTGAGCTGCAGAAACACCCAGGATGGTCCAAGATGGTGTCCAGGAGCAAGTAAGGCGCTACAATAAATATATATATATATATTAAGTATACTGCTACCCTTTTTTAAATAATGCAAAAACTATTTTTCACCTTTTCTTTCATCTCGTATCCAGTGCTACGTGTCCTCATTGCTTTTTTTCTGTTTCTTCCCACATTCTTCTAAGTGGAATGTCATTCCTGTTGCAACTAATTGGCTGCAGCAATCATATGTCATTGGCATATGAACAAAGGCCTTACTACTTAATGGTGACATTGAGCAATGGCACGTGACTGCTGCATCCAATTAGCGACCAAACATGGCACAGCTCTGTATTGGATGTCAGAGGAAAGATGAGTATAAGTTTTTTAGTTTAAAAAGGTAGTAGTATCCTAAAAAAAATAAATTAACCAGACAAGCCCTTAGCAGGAAATGTGCAATGTTTGGTCACAAACAAACAAAAGTAAATTATTTTAGTTCAAGGCATTTATTTTTTTCCAGATCAACTAGGGGAAAAAAATATTGAACTGCCTAGTAATTTGTATTTGGAAAACAAATACTGGGAAAAAAATTTGAATTAGTCTGCAGTTAATAAAGGAAGTGCGTACATTACCATACTTTTGAAAAATAAATCAATGCTCAGCACTTGAGTGGATATGATCATGGAAGGGATATTGCAACCACAATTGACCTTCTTAGTCTTCCATTATCATACCTTTTGACTTGTTTAATTGAAAGAAAATATGCCATGAAAGAGCAACAAAACTATTATAAACTCCTTGAAGATGTAAATCCAACATGGAGTGTGGCGAGAAGATGTTGGATGTTCCAAGTCACCTATATATAATTTTGGTAGAAATATATAAACAAAATGGGATGGTTAAAAGAGAAAACATATGGGTAAACCAAGAACCATAGAAAACTCAAACAAATATGCCATGAAAATAGTAAGTGCATAATAAAACAAATGAAATCCACATTTTGCTGGCTGTTTTGCTGTTTGATGTCACTGAGTTGATGTGCTGTTCCTGAAGAAAACATTGAACACTCTTCATTTTTTGTCTAGATACATAATAATCACAAAAATTGGATTTTCACTTTTCATCACCTAAACTATTTTCGGTTGATTAAAAAAGAAAATTTTCCAAATTTCTTTTACTCTTGAGAATTGACTGCTGAGTTGATGATTGCCATTTTCTCCGGTCCGGTCTGACATGCATCCCCATATTATGAGTAATTAGAGAAATATCATTGTTTTCTTCAGGTGTCATCTTTATGTTTTTCATTAATTTGGCATCAGACTAAAGTGACTGATCAATAAATATCCATTTCCTCCAATGCTCCCCATTCTTTTGATCGCATCTCTTTGGGCAACTGTATCCTTCTTTTCATATTTTTAGGTGTTAGTGTCTTTTTTGTCTTTATGTAAATAACATTCCATCTATCTGGTTGGTTTTCTATCTCTTCTATTGGGTCCATGTATTTTTAGCCAAGTCTAACAGCTCAGTAAGGAGAGTAAGCACTATTTTGACTACAGACCGAATACAAGGTAATTGATTATTTTTTCTTCACCATTAAGTAAATTGCATAGATTTTCCTCTACTTGACATGAAAACACATATGCTATCAGTAAATAATCATAAACTACTGTAATGTGTTTGAGTAATATTTCACAAAGAATATTCAGCTATCGAACAAACATTGTTTTGTGTTATATAAATTGTGTCAGCACAGTATTAGACCTGTTTCTGCTATTGGAGAGATGCAGCAGTCTGAAAGTTATTGAAAAACTCATCCACCGAGATTGCACTAACCATATAACTATTAAGCTGTGATATCTATGTATAGGGACTCTTCTACCTGATATAACATTGTGGTAATTTTCTGTCAAGCAATTGCACTTCCACATTCAGATTTTGTGCTGGCTACTCTCATTAGCAGAGTCTAAGGGAATGCATGTATTCACCCTTTAACCTCTATAAGGGGATCTGAACTTTGTTGCTAAGTATACCGAGGCTGCGTCTGCAGAGCAGCCACTGATGGGTGTAACAGGCAAGAAATATTCTAACAGTCCATGGATCAAACCAGGAAGTCAGAAAATATGTCAAGCAACAAAGAGTTAAACAGCTCGCGATCCAAACTAGAGAGTCAAGCAAGGAGTATCCAGAAGCATAGTCAGAAAAAACAAGTCAAGTACAATTCAAAAGTGTATCAGGTACTATAGCATACAAGACACAATAACTGGCAAGGGAAACCAGACAGAGCAGATTTAACGAACAAGCCAAACACACTGACTGGTCCCCTGGTTCAGTCTCCTAATTGGCTGATTAGCCAGCTCTGCATATTGTCTGCTAAATTCTCTCCTGCTATGGTTGGAAGGTTTATGGTGGACCATTGCACTTACAGGCTGAACTTCTACTAGCACAACATTGACTAAAAGCAGCAGGTACACAGGCAGGCGAGCACATTACACCTGACATAAAATTATTAGAAAAATTTACTCACAATAGTTACTGTAGAAGAATGGATAAGTGACCAAGTTATGCACCAGTAAATTGTCATCCCAGAAATAAATTGGTGAGTTGACACTTTGGATATTTTAAAGCAATAGGTAATTGTTATTGATATTCTCAGTACTCATCTCATTCATCTTCTTCCCTTACATCCATATATTATGCCAGGGCGCTACTCTGTCTTTCGCCTTGCAATGCTTTCTGTATTAAGAATTCTTGTTGCACAAAACACAACCATCAGTGTCAGTCTTCGTCAGATATATGTAAAACTGACTATGGAGATTATACCAGAGGGATTTCGTGTTTTAGTAGGCACACACAACAATTATTTCCCTATGGCACAGCTAAGTCCATTAGTCACTTTAAATATTGGGGTTTACAACTAAGCCATTCATCATGCTAGCCAAGTCAGCTGGGATATTCTCTTCCTTGGGTCCTGTAAACATGAAAAACCTAGACACATAATTAAATATTTATTTTAACCCAGCATGCACTGTACCAGTACTGTCTTCCTCTGTTTCTGAAGCTGTTGGAGCAGTTTATGAAATATGTAAGGAAAGGACTGTGTTTATCTCACAAACAACAGGGAAAGTACAGTTACTAAACCCATTGTCTGAACTTATATTACACATTTTCCTCTGTATTACATTATATGTAATAGTGTAGTTATAAAGCCTTAAATAGGGAGTAGGCAAAGAACATGTTCACCGAGTGCTGCAGAGTCATCATTTATTAGATTAAAGAAATAACCTCTCTGGCTTTACATTTCTTTGCTGTAGATACCAGGGTGCAACGGGCACTTGGACTGGACTAAAGAGAAGGACCTACTGGTGCACAAATGGAGCTTGTCACAGAGAAACATACATGTGCAGTGTGGTATGTTTGATTGTATCACATCTGTTTTTTCTTCCTCACATCTGTTTTTTCTTCCTCACCTTCTAAGACTTATGACTTTTTATTTTGGTACCATTTATCATTTGTATAATCTACTGGGAAATCAAAAATTCTTTATGGGATGAAACACACAAAAAAAATTATGTGCAGCATTTTATTTTATTTATTTAGTTGGGGGTTTTTTTTGGGCGGGGGTGTTTTTATGGAGTTGACTGTGCGCTATAAGTAATATGCTACCTTTACTCTGTAGGTTAGTAGGATTCCAACTATCAAAAGACACAAAAAAGAGTTGTCTACCTTCTAATTCTTCTAAAACTTAGCCTTTAATCAATATACAATAAAATATCATCCTTAATTACTATAAAAAGCCTATCTATCAAAAGTGGAGTAGCCGCCCCGATAAGGGCGACTCCACCTGGAACCTTCACCTCACGGAATTCTTTAGATAGAATTAGATGATCTCCAAAAATGTCAATATATATTTTTTTGTGTCCTATGCGTTTCTCCCCATGTGATTATTGGACTTCATCAGGGACTTTTTCACAGACTAAATACTATCCATTTCATATAGTGCAAAATGAGTAACCAATATACACTGTTATACCAATAACTATGATATAGAAGGCTAAAAAACAAAGTTGCTCATATGGTGAACATAATGTATTCATAACCATATCACCTAGTGGCAGATATTCTTCCAGAATTAAACCAGAAGTAATATACCCACGATCTGACATGCAATTCTTTTCAAGACGGACCCGAGCTGTGTTTTTGAAACACGCAGCGGCAATCTCTCATGTGAACGCCGCTCCGTGTTTGTCATAGACAGCAGTGATAATCTCACTGCTTATTATTTAGATCCATCTTGGGAACGGACAGAGCGGACCCCAAGACGGATCCTAAAAGTGCTTGTAACACAGAGTGTATACTCTGTGTGAATAAGCCCTAACGGTTGCCAGTAACCAACACCAGCAGTATCGATAAATGCATGGGATCGTGTGTATATTACTCACAGGGATCACACATTTTTATTAGAAGATACATGTTACAAGATCTCAATGGTCCTTTTTAAGATAAGGCTTTCTAAGAAATGCTATCCTGCAGTGTCTGATTGCAAATAAATACATAACTCTTAAAAAAACTATCCTGTAAAACTAATCTCATCAGTTTCAATGAGGAGGTCAGTTTCAGACAGGATCAGGGTGAAGCATTGGATGTCATATATATAGATTTTTTCTAAAGCATTTGATATTGTGCCACATAAAAGGTTGGTAAGTAAAATGAGAATGCTTGGACTGGGAGAAAATGTTTTCAAGTGGGTAAGCAACTGACTCAGTGTTAGAAAACAAAGGGTGATTAATGGTGCATACTCAGACTGGATCTCTGTTACTAGTGGGGTAACACGGGGGTCATTATTTGTCCCTATTCTCTTTAATGTATTCATTAATGACCTTACACATGAATTGCACAGTAGAATATCAGTCTTTGCAAATTATTCTAAACTGTGTAAAGTAACACAAAAGAATAATATGCTTTTACTCAGGGATCTGGATAAGTTGAAGGCCTGAGAGAATTGGCAGGTGAGGTTTAGCATGGATAAATGCAAGGATATGCACATGGGAAGGAAAAATCCATTCCATGATTACTTGTTAAAAATTAGGTAAAACCAAGATGGAAAAGGATCAGGAAATTTTAGTTGAAAGTAAACTTCACTGTAGTAGGCAGCTGCTTTTAAAGCAAATAGGATGATGGTATGATTTAGCTTATCAACATTACTAACATTTCAATGGTTTTAGTATGTGAGGGGTTTAACCCAGGCATTGCCAATAAAAAGAGAATTTCCTTGGGGGAAACTTATACTCTACAGGTAAATGAAGATTAGACTCTGAATTTGCATCAAGAGTAAGGTCAGTGTTGGGAAGTATCCAAAAAGTTATTTTCTTTATTGTGACTTCAGTGCATGAACGAGGTCAGTGTATTGCACCAACCTTGTAAGTGCCAACCCTAAAGATTGCACTGAATTTGCCAATATTCTAAATATGCTTATTATTTTTTTTAAAAAGGAATATGCGTTTCGTGTCCAGAGCAACACTTCATCATTTCCATAAACTTATGAAAAAATTAAGGTTCGGGACCTTCTATTCCTAATGCTAATCATATCTTTAATTCTAAACTACGGTTTTTATATTGTTTTAGGGGTTAATATACCTTTCAGGGTTGCTCCAGGTCTTGAATTTCTCCTGCTGTGGCATCACTTTGGGTGCAACCATCTGATGTGACTTCATATTTCCCTAGATTACAGTACCTCTATGTCATGGAAAGCAGGAATGACTTCAGATGTGATGATGGATGTCATGTGTCACATATGACTTCACTTCAAGTTCCCAAAAAACAATTTTTAACCTAGAACTAGCGCCATTGTAGGGGGAACACAAGGCCTGGAGCCAGAGCAACGCTGAAAGATAAATTAACCTCTTGAAAACCCTAAAAACCTTGATCTTAATCCGAAGTCTAATTTAGGGTAAGGGTTAATTTTTTTGGGCCATTTTCCCGAAATTTGACTTGGGCCTTCCCAAAATTAATGGCTTAGATTCAGATAAAGTTTGACATAAACCCATATTTGAAACACAACACTAACAAAAAGGCTAATCTATGTGCAGATCCGCTGGCTAATCCGTGACAGAATTTGGAGATTCAGCTTTGGCTGTTTAACATGGATTTTCAGAAAAATACACAACGGATTTCCGTTGCCCATGACAAGTCCAAACCCTGTGACCTTAGTTGGGTCGACTGGTCGTCATCATGCTCTGCCAGGGTAGAGTCTTACTTGTTCATTGCAGATTTTTGTAGCAAATGATTCTGGACTGTAATTACAATATATGTCATTATAATGTATTTGTACACAACCATAAAGTGTTCCAGCAGTAACCGCATTTCACAATATGTTCCTATCGTTGTTATAAGCCATTTAAGTCTGAGGTGATTGAAATAATACAGCGAATATCACACATTTTTTCAGCCTTGGTTCTATTTTTGCTTTTGAATAAAATGAATTCAAATAGGCAGAGGAATCTGTGAGACAGAGCCTTATATCTGCATGGATCAGGGATTACAGATTGCCTTTTTAGCCTCATCTTATCCAGATAGTTTTTTTTTTTTTCAGTTATTTAATTTACTCTACATGAAGTCTATTGATTATTCAAGCTGGCAGTCAATTTTATAGGGCACCCCATGGTTTCTTTGCTTAATGTAGTCAATAAGTGTAATTGCTTGATCAGTACAGACCATGAAACAGGTTTTTGTGTCTCTGTTTTACAATGCGTTGATAGCTTTATCTGATGCATCCTTGGCAGGGTGTAGATTTTACAGCACTATCCAGAAATCCCAGTGGTCTCTAGATTAATGACTATAGCTTTCTGCCATAGCTGCTGATACTGCTGTCCTGAATGTATTAGCACATCTGGCATACCATGTTAGTTTCTGATGCCAGGCTCTTTTGTTCTGTACCCTCTGAATATCTCGCCAGTGCCTAGTTAACTGCTTTCATTGAGAGACTGCGATAAAAATTATATCAATCTACTGAATGTAACTAAGACTCTGCTTGATGTTTTAGTTTATCAGAGGACTTTATTAACCTTTACTTACAGAGAGATCTCCATCTTGTACTCTGAATGTATTCATGTACAATGGTGCTTTGCTGTTGTGGATATAACAATGATAGGAGATTTCATTGCAGATTCCATAAAAAATGCCACAAAAAATAGCACATCATGCAGCGTTAATTTTTTCTGGTAAAATAGCAACACCCCATTATAGTGAATCGAGTTCCAGGGAGCGTCATTGGTGCCTTTTATCTAACAGATAAAAGGTTTGATTTTTGGCTTCTGTTCCTATGACTGAATGGAAAACTGGAAATCTCAGATGTGTATCAAGCTAGACCTTGTTATTTTTCTCTTACAATTAAATATTTTAAATAATACTGCAATAAAATAAATAGTTAAGACCATTTATCAGGCGCATGAAACTAGGTGTACAGGTTGCATAACAAAAAACAATTGCTACTTACTAAAGGTGAATTTTTGAGGGACATTCACCATAGGTACAAGAATTTCCTTGCCCCTGCTTAAAGGGGTTTTGCCACGATCTCATCTCACACCTCCTGCCTCCAGCTCTTCAGCTCTGTGTGCTCAGAAGTGGGTGTGTGTGATTTGTTTGAATTGCCTATCATGTGACCCTGCAGGATGGCATCACCAGGCCTTTCCTCTCTCTGGTCAAAGAAAGGTTTGTTTATGGATAGAATTGTAAGTAGCTACACTGTAGCTCAGAGGTAACATTTTTGCTTTACAGCACAAGGGTCCTTGGTTCAAATCCCTGCAGGAACTTAACCTGTGGATTTTTTTCCTCTTTATCAATGCACAGACCTCATTGAGGTTTCTTTTTTTTTATTTGCACTGTTTGACTTATTACTAACTAGTCCGAAGGACGGGAGTAGAGTGACAGCACCTGGGGTTTGAATACTCAGTAGCTGCCTTAGAAGAGAGGTGATGTCTGAGCATGTGCGACCAGGAATGAGGAGCTCACAGCCCTGGTCATATCCCATGGAGATGAGCTGTAAACAATGGATCACTAAAGGAGCAGCTAAAACAAAAACAGTGCAGAATTTTTATTAATGATGAATGGTGAAAATGTTTATTATTTAATTTTCAAACTTCCCACGTCAATTTTACTTCGTGGTAAAACCTCTTTAACACTGAAATTAGCCCCCCTATTAAGGTGTGGTCATCAAACAAAAAAAAAATCTGTTTCAATAGCAGTAGCATAACGTACTGAAAGGCACTAACTTTTAGGTAACCATTGTCTTATCTCTTTAGAGAGGTATTGTCACCACTCTTGACTGTGTAAGAAAAGACTTGCATATGAAACAATTCCAACAATTTTTGCATTGCATTGTGTCATTCATATTTATTCCTTCTTAATGTTTAGGAATAAATTGACAGCTGGGTTTTATCTTTCCCTTTGTCAATGGGGTGTGTCCCTGCACACACTGATTCTATCAGCACTGTTTGGACAGAGTCAGACTGTGTAAGGACATACCTCCAACTGGTAACACCTAGCCGTCAATTTAATTATACATTCCCTTAGGAATAACAGAGAAATAGCACAACACAGGCACCTGATATAAAAATATTAAAAAAATATTTACTAGAATAGAAATGCCAGGAGACCTGACAAATCATTTTTAACAAGAAAATCATTTTGGTTCTCCCAAAGTCCCTTTAGCTTACTTGAACTGTCATGGTGTATGCTAAACAATAATATATACAGGCTACTCCTTTAGGGTGCCATATCTGCTTTGCTTAATACAGGGAGTCCTCGACTTACACTGTTCCCACTTACATCTGTCCCCTAGTTACAAATGGAGACTTATGGGGAATGCTGGCACTTGTAGTTCCATGTTCTACAGCAGATAGTAGCTGTAGACCGACAAGTTCCAGCATGCCGCAGCAGCACATGCACAGAGAGCAAAACAAATGTAAAAACCCTTCCCTGTACTACCCAAAACTAACAAAAAAAAAACCTTTTGTGCTGGAGTAACATTTAATAAATATACCTGTTCCGACTTACACACAAATTGAACTTAAGAACAAACCTATAGTCCCTATCTAGTATGTAACCTGGGGACTGCCTGTACTTAGAATTCAGCCCAATACAGCATCATGAATAATGTTGTTAGAAGAAATATTGTTGGAAAAATTAAAAGCTGAGATTGTCCAATCTTTTTTTGCTCACCCCATTGCAGTATCCTTAATTATTTGTGTCTCTACAGC
The DNA here is from genome assembly GCA_025379985.1 of Phyllomedusa bahiana. NCBI lineage: Eukaryota > Metazoa > Chordata > Amphibia > Anura > Hylidae > Phyllomedusa > Phyllomedusa bahiana. The sequence continues at coordinate 34,616 of JAODAL010005738.1, read as the reverse complement.
CACTGCTGGTCTACAACGGCATTGCTCCATATCTGGTACAGATGATGCTGAGGGAAATCTCTGGGCGACATGTATGTATTTTGGCACTCAGACACCATTTTTTTGCCTGGATTTGACGTTCAAAAGTCATAAATGTGTAGATTCGTACGGTTGTAGTGCGACACGCCTCCAGTATGCCCCCTGATCTCAGGCACATCAGAAGGTGCCGTGGGCACTTTATTATGCACCTAACTTTGGAGTACGCCTGATTAAACATATAGCGACCAGTGCTGGACCAGTTTTTGGACAGAAAAGACGCTACACTTCTGGCACAGCCCCATCAATGACATTTGCTAGTCCCATCCAAGTGTGAGCATTTCCCTTTCCACATGGACCCACTCACTGTATTGGACATTAAAAGAGGGGTTAAACATAAATAGTTTTGTAAGTAGCCCTGGGTGTATGGGATGGTAACACTATCAGGGTGTATGATAAGGAGCCTATTGGTGACCATCTTACTGCATGGAGAAGGCACAGCAAGAGTATCTTAAAATGTTGAGTTCAGGATCACTGTAAGTTCTACAGGCTTTTCAAGTTCAGGGGTTACAGATAACATAAATTCAAAATGTGTGCCAGATGTTAATAGAATCCACTCATGGTGAAATGCAGAAAGGCAGACAAAAAGAGAAAGAAAGTACTGTCCTTTTATATTATCTACTGATAATCAAGAACGATCATGTACAAAAAAGTCTTGCACTCACAAACAAATCATGTGCAATTTGGAGGCACAAAGCTCATAAGGTGTCTAATTCAAATGGTCCACAGCTGCTCTAGTCACCGACCTTGTTGCATCAAGGCTCAGGGGAGCACAAAACATCAATGAAAGAGAGAAACTCTCAAGTGTATCTCGATATCCAGCGCTCCGGATCAGAAGATCAATGTTCTTCAAAAACAATATTAGTAAAGAATAGGATTTAGCTCTTTATTACATATTACACATAAACACAACTCATTTTGTGAAACTACCTTTTACACTTCCTTCTTCGGAGTTTCTCTCCTCTAAGAATGCTTTTATTCTCACTAGTAGGCACAAGACTTAACATTTGCGACTTGTGGTTTTGATGCTTTTTTTTGTAATAGTCTCAGTCTAGATAAATGCACCAAAGACTCAGTTATACGCCACAAGAGCTAATCACCTTTTTTTCCCAACAACTTTACCAGAAGACCCTCTGGCCTTCCCTGTAGCTGTTTGTTTCTGGCTGCTCGAATTATTTATTCCATCATAACATTTCTTAGGATAAAAACACTTATCAAAAATAGCAAAATAGCAAGTGGTGTACTCCTATTTATTGTGGCTCAATTCTATACATCCTTGTATTTTCAAATCGGATAGCCGGGAGCAGCCAGAGATCGAGCAGAGTATGCAGTCTATGTGACGTTTTGAAGGAAACACAATACCTTCTTTCTCAAGCATGCATACTAAGAATCCTCCGGTGGGACACCAGACCGACAGCACTGCTTTAAAAGGGAGGGGGACTTGCTGGTGGAGAGAGGCGGCCCGCGCTGTGCTTCGCAGCGGACTAGCCGAGCCCTTGCTCTCTCTGTGTCTGTGGGCGGGACAATTGGAATCCATGAAGCTCCGCCCACCAGGGCGGGGTCACATCGGTACATCAAGCAGCTCCGGAATTAAGCCCCACCCCCAGGTGGATGGACCTTCACAGATTCGAATTGTCCCTCACAGACAAGAGAGAGCAGGGGCTCAGCTAGTCCATTCCCGCGGGCCCCCCTCTCTCCACCAGCAAGTCCCCCTGCCACTCGAAAGCAGTTCCGGTAGATATTATTAATATACACAGCGCGGGCCCCCTCTTTCCACCAGCAAGTCCCCCTCCCTTCTAAAGCAGCACCCCCCCCCCCTGCAAGTGTTTCTGGCTAGCTAAGGGAGGGCCCCAGGGACGACATATATATACCTGTCTAAATGAAGGACTCACATATATAGGGATTCTGGTTTTATGCAGCGGTGTTATCTGGTAACTGTAGGACCATTATTTAGTGGTTTTATGCTCAGTACTTTGTGTTATAGCTTTTGATATATTTTTATTTATTTGAAATGTATCATTCGGAGAGGTGGACATATATCTTTAGACCTTTTATGTTCACCACCGGTGTCCTGCTGCAATTACGTGAGAGAGACTCAGAAGCCCCAGCGCTCCATCTTGATTACAGATTAGTTTGATGATGTCATCAAATTGGTCTAACTTGAAGCAAAATCGGGGAGGGGCACCGTACAGGTGATGGAGACAGCGAGGCAAAGTGGGCCCCTAAAATAAACTCCTCTGGTGGGCCCTAGGCACCCCAGTCCGACACTGTTGTAACATAACTGTTCAAAAAGGGACATATTTGCCGGACCCTAATAAATTCTGCTATTGGGGTTCTCTTAAATGTTTGAGGTGCATGGAAGCTCTCTTTGTGTAATTCATTGAGGTCACTATCTTTGGTGTACAATTTAGTACTTAAGCATTTTTTGCACACATCGACATCCAAATACTGGACACTGTCCGGACTTTAAGAAATATTAAACTCAATCACGGTGTTGATATAATTAATATATTCATTAAATGCTGTGAGTTGATCTTTGGAGCCACTCCATAGCTTGAACATGTCATTGACGTGCCGAAACCATGCTACAATAAACTGTGCATATTCAGAACATGAAATACATTTCTCTAAAGCTATCATGAATAAATTAGCATAACTTGGAGTCACAGGAGACCCCATTGGTCCCCTGTAAGAGCAAGTAAGTCTTGACCAAACAAAGAAAAGTCTTTGTCAGAACAATGTCCAATATTGTCACAAAAAGGAGATACGATGATCTTCACTTAGAGCCTCTCTCACCACAAGCATACCTTCTTTATAAGGAATATTTGTAAAAAGTGATTTTATATCAAAAATACATAAAGAAGTTCCTGAGGTACAATCAACATTGGAAATGAACCTTAAAATTGGACCTTTAAGAGTTTTAATTTTCTCTGTTGGATCCTTAGAAGGTATATGTTGGCCAAACCAGCCTGCCAGTTAGGGTTCATGTGAACAAGCACAGATCGGCAACACGTTTGTACAAACAGAAAACAGATTCCTCACAATGGGTGACTTGGGCCTCAGGTGACACTAGCACCACAAAATCTATTGGATTCGTTTATTAGATGCACTATCCCCCAGGACTGTCCTTTCCATTGGACATGGTAGATAGCTGCCCGGGGGTCCCAAAGGCACAGGGGCCCATCTGGGCAGCTGCCTACTCTGTCCATTGAGTGAATACAGACAGCAATCCAGAGCTTTCCTGGCCCATCTTAAGCCTGGTGCGACGGCACCTGTTTTACCTGTTGTGCCATGCCATATCTAGCTACAGGAGGTATATATACCTCTCTACCTAAAGGAGGCCTATATTCCTATCGTGGGCCTATATACCTACCTACTGGGGTCTGTATTCCTACCTACTTAATGGTGGGCAACATTTCTCAGTATTTACTTAATGCGGGGCGACCATACCAGAGATAGGAATTGGTAGGGAAGCGCTGATAAAGTGAAAGTCTAAGATGCTTGTATGGTAAATTGTACAGGGATGAATTATGGCCAGAAGAATTTTTCATTGATTTCTGGGTAGGATGGAGAAGAAAAGGGAAAAAGAATGACTCATGGGAGAAGAAAACGACTAATCAGATAGGACGTCTCCTGTGAGTCCCTCGATGTGAGGGGTTATTTCTCTTCTCTGTTGGATGAGTGCATTAGCCCAGAGGTCCCCCCCCCACCATGTGGACAAACCACATAGGAAAATACATGTTTTCACTCTCCTTATTAGGCATTATGGGGGAGAATAATTCTGACTAAAAGGGCTCATAAAGAGCACAAACCTAAACACAGAAAACTGAATATACTGTATACTATTGTAGTCATGCCTAAATACTACACCACTGCTTGTCTCTTACTACACACTGTGCGATAGACGTTTATAGACAGGATACTTGGGGTAGAAACATGGGGCATCTCACTTCAAAAAGGGGTGACTTCTGGGACCTACACAGGAACAAGGGTTTCCTTACACCAGGTCCTTACTTATGCTTTGGTTCCACGGAATGGAGAGGTGGACTCTCTTCATTCATTTTATTGAGAGTCCTAAGTTCCAAAATTAGATATTTACTTGGAACTCTCAAAGAAACTAGTGGAGACAGCGATATTGGGAATACCTTGTTCTGTGCAGCCATGGTGCGAGTGGACCCCAAAGTAGGTTGTCAAAGTAGATGCAGATCCTAAAGTTGGGCGCAGCACCTTTTAGACATTCATGCCGCATTCTGTCGATATCCCAGATGGAAACACCTCTTCAAAATAGATTGTATATACTATAATTATAATATATTTACCTGTTGTATCTATATGATGAATGCATTCCTGCTTACTATACTGTCCTCATTGTAGTCCTGTCCTAATAAAGGCACGCAAAGCCTAGGATTCTTTCATTTGTTCATTCTCCTTTAAAAAGTGAATAATAACTGCAACATTTATACGCTTTAAAAAACAGGTCCTGTGGCACATTCCCTAACAGATTTACAGTAATTAAAGATCCGTAACTCTATTTCTCAGTACATTATGTCAACGACTCAGGCAATGTTTGCTGAGACTTGATTGTCACAGTTTTATGTTTGGTGAAATTGGGTTATTAGGCATATAAAACATTGCCTCTAGAAGCAGGCCAAGTAAATGTAATAAAAACATGCAGCACAGGTGCATAAATCCATGGACAATATAATTATATAGCACACATGTGCCATTCACAGTGCTGGAGGTGACGTTGCCAAATGTAAACGTGCACTATACTTTAGCTCAGCTGCAGGATACACAGAATTTTCCCATCTGAGTTTAATAGAGAGGTCAGACATGTGTAACATTGTGACTAACTAGTTTCCTACTACATTCACATCTTTACAAATTTAATGTTCCATTCCCCACTGTACATTCACACATACCGGCCTGGAGAACATGCCTTGAGCGCAATTGTTTAAATCCAACAAAATATGTTTGTTGCAATAATGCAAACAACAGAGAAATAAAAATCACACCTAACAAAAAGTAATAGACTACACTTTATGATGAGATATTTACTTGTTCTGTGTAGTGTGAGGCACAGTAAATCTTATGAAAGGAGAAGGTAAACCAAGTTTATAAAATTAGGTTAAATGGCTATGCTGAAACCTGCTAGTAGGTTATGGGAGCTAGTAAAAACTTTAGCGCTGCTCCAAATAAATGTACATCATCATAATATTGGTCCAATATCTATAATAAAAGTCACCATAGTAAGTAAAACTAAAGAGGAGTTGTCACAGGTGAAAAACTTTATTTTATAATTATGTTTTTCCATCTGTGACCCTGGAGCTCTTATACAATGATGTACTGTGTTTTTTGTATGTCTGACCAAAAGAAAAGTAGGAACATCTCTCCTTGATGAGCACACCAAATTGGTGTGTAGAGTTTTGAATTACCTTTTTGCCCTCTACTAATCATCTGCATATCACAAGGCACTGAGGAGCTGAGAAGCTCAAGCGCCCTCTATTGGATGTAACAAATCCTCAATTTGCTTTTGACCCACGGAATCATCAAAAAGCAAATGGGATATTAGCCAAGCCAGTATCACTGTGCTTGATTTCATCGCTATTATCTTTTTTTGTATAACTGACTGAGCTTATAAGCATTTGTACTGAATACAATAATTTTGATGTGTTTAAAGAACATTTTTGTATTTTATAAAACTTCAATAAAAATACAGTTTAATAAAAATAACATGTTTCTGCTGGAAATGTTCTACTATTGGTACTTTTCTTTTGTATCACAAGGCATTATGGGAAAGGAGCTGAGAAGCTCAAGCGCTCTCTCTTGGATGTAACAAATCCTCAATTTGCGTTACATTCAATAGAGGGCTCTTTGAGCTTCTCAGCTCCTTTCCCATAATGCCTTGTGATACAAAAGTAACAATAGTAGTACATTTCCAGCAGAAACATGTTTTTTCATTAAATTGTATTTTTATCTAAGTTTTTTTAAAATACAAAAATGTTCTTTAAACACTTCAAAATTATCGTTTTCAGTACAAAATGCTTATAAGCTCAATCAGTCAGTTATGCAAAAGATAATAGCCATGAAATCAAGCGCAGTTCACACCTGAAAAAAACCAAAGTAGAGAATACTGGAATAAAATATAACTTTTAATAAATATACGCTAAAAGTACAAATCTAATCTAAGGGATTAGATTTGTACTTTAGCGTATATTTATTAAAAGTTATATTTTATTCCAGTATTCTCTACTTTGGTTTTTTTCTGGTAATTTCTGTGAGACACGAAGCTAATTTATCTTTGGGATGTCCAGTCCCTGATTGATCTGGGTCAGTTGTGTCGTTTGTGAATAGCAGTTCACACCTGACATAAATGAACAATCACATAGAACAATAACCAGGGTGATAGACTCTACAGTCCCTGAAAGAATTTCTGTCGCTTATCCATGTTGTGGAAACCAAAGCTTATAACCTGACTTAAAATTCATCCATTGGTTTTAGGAATGACTCATATGAAATCTGAAACCATCCCACAAGAGGTTTTGTTAACAAAAATTAATTTGCTTCACTGCTGAAATATTGATCATTTAAGGAACACAGAAAGGTCAGATTTTGGCAAGACAAAAGTTTTGTCGCCTTGTCATATAATGCACCTCATCCTAGTTTACAGCCTCACCTGTGCTCACTAATTGATCGGTTAGTTAGTGGGTGTGTATAAAAAGAACTCCAGCACCCCAGACCTTCACTTGAACTGCACCTTGACCTCTGACAACATGCCAAAAAGCCACCCTGTGACCAAAGCCTTGATCATCAAGAGGCTGAAGACCAGATCCACTGCAGAGGTGGCTGGGAGCTTTAATGTGTCTCGGTGTCAAGTACAAAGAATTAAAAAAAAGATTTGAAGAGACTGGAGATGTTTTTGACAAGCCCAGGTCCGGCAGACTCCGCAAGACAACTTCTCAGGAGGAACGTTTGTTGGTTCGAAAATCAAAAGCCAACTCCTCTTCCACTTCAGCACAGCTCCAACAGGCCTGGTCCCCTCAAGTCCCTGTGTCAACCAGAACAGTTTGTAGGATTCTGTCTCGAAATGGCCTCCATGGTCGAATCAGCGCCCAGAAGCTAGCACTTTACAAAAGGCAATTAAAAAACCGTGTGGCATTTCCCAAGGCCCACAGCCTGCTAAACGGATAGACGCTGGAAAAGTGGCAGAAGGTGGATTTCTAGAATGAATCTTCAGTTGAATTACACCACAGCCATTGCAAATACTGCAGGAGACCTACTGGAACCCGTATGGATCCAAGAAACAACCAGAAAACAAACTACTACTTTAGATAGAAGCGCCAGGTGTTTCAGGGAACAAGCTGCACAAAGATTGTCAGAGGAAATCTCCTGCTGCAATCCTCTAATAGAGATAAAAAGTGTGTATATACAAAAGATGATCGCGCTCTGTTCGCTTTATAAGTTGGTACCTTATACAGCGAACAGAGTGCGATCGTCTTTTATATATATACAACCAGAAAACAGTTAAGTTTGGTGGTGGAAAGATCATGGTCTGGAGTTATTCAGTATGGGGGTGTGCAAAACGTTTGCAAGGTGGAAGGCAACATCAATAAGTATTAGCTACCTCTTACATTCCCTATCATAAAAGGGGTCAAATCTTGCAGCCGGATGGTGCTCCATCTCATACATCCATCTCTACATCAAAGTTCCTCAAGGCAAAGAAGATCAAGATGCTCCAGGACTTGCCAGCCCAGTCACCAGACATGAACATCATTGAGCATGTTTGGGGTAGGATAAAAGAGGAAGCTTGGAAGACAAAACCAAAGAATCTTGACGAACTCTGGGAGGCATGTAAGACTGGATAATTTGCTATTCCTGATGTCTAAATCAATAAATTGTATGAATCATTGGTGAAACGCATGGATGCAGTCCTTCAAGCGCATGGAGGTCACACAAAATATTAAATATGGCTCTAATAGCACTACAACTTCATTCACCAATGTTATGAAACATATCTTTGTATTTGAAGTGAATTATTTGTTTGACTTTCACATAACTTTCTGTGGGCGACAACTTTTGTCTTGCCAAAATCTGACCTTTCTGTGTTCCATACATGATCAATATTTCAGCAGTGAAGCAAATTTATTTTTGTTAAAAAAAAAACTTATTTGGGAGGGCTTCAGCTTTCATATGAGTCATTTCTAAAACCAATGGATGAATTTTAAGTCAGGTTATAAGCTTTGGTTTCCACAACATGGATACGCGACAGAACTGTCAGGGACTGTATACCAGACACAAAAGGAAGTAGGTGTACATTGAGGAAAGTTTATGATCATAAATATTTGCATGCGTAATGTTACGGAATTGGGATTAGGGTCAGCAGAAACAGGTTTAGTTTTTTTTATCCCACCTTCCAAGAGCCATAGCTTGGAAGGTGGGAAAAGTTTTATTTTTAATGGTACCATTAAATATATCTTACAATGTATTACAAAGCCATGATTACTATTTGCACAATTGCTCTCATCACTGAGTTGTTACACCAATAGTATAGTAGGTGACAGGTGAGTTCCCTGACAGCAGTTACGTGGCAGCTGCTAGTAAACATAGAATGGATCGCCCTCTATGCTAGATTACTGGACAACTGGGCAGTTAAGTACAATTTATTGTAGTTAATCACATTTACTGGGCTCTTTTATAAAGGTAGATAAACCCTTTACCTTCTTCTAACATCATCTATAACAACCCCTTTGTATTAAACAAGTACGGGAAAATACCAACATACTCTTTGATTTCAGTATATCTTTGTGTCAATCTAGAATGATCTATATTTCGTTCAATGAAGGCTAATGACACAATATACCATTTTGTGACACTTCATACCACTCTGCACCACTCTGCAACTGTTCTACTATGTGATACAGAATACCATTTTCCGACACTGAGTAACATTTTGTCATTCAGAACATAAATTTGGTCCACAGAATAGAATTTTTTTATATTACATTTTTGTGACACAGATTGCCATTTGTCAACATTGGATTTTTTTTATGCGGTATAATATTACTCTGAGATATAGAATTTAATACTAACACAGAAATATGTATTTTTTTTATCAATAAATTGATTATTAAGGTATGTTCACATGGTGTGATGACTCAGTGTTTGAATACGTTTATAGATTAGTGTTTGGATCCGTGTTTAGGACCCCAAATGGACCCAAACACGCATCTAACAATGTGCAGTGTGATTTATATTGCTTTTAGTATAAGACACGCATTGGAGTTCAGACGAGTGATCACCAATGCGTGTTTACTTGTGTCTTTCGGATCCGTTCAAAGTACTGACATGTCTATTCTTGATCTGAAAGACGCAGCAGGCAACCTATGTAAAACCATAGGGTGCGTGTCTGCTGCAGCCAAAACGCATCCAAACATGCACCTGTGTGTTGGATACATGTTGGATGCGTTTTGGATGAGATTTATGCAGCACTTTTGGATGCATTTTTTGGATCCAAAATGGATCCAACACGCCTTGTGAACATATCCATAGCTGTTTGTTTATGCATTTTGACTTAGATATGCATTTTTGATCTTTAATAAACTGTCTGCAAGTTTTACATACATCAAGATTTATAACTTACTATTGGACAGTCTGTAGCTGAGCTTTTTATATAAGCCTATCTCAGATGCACTGGATGTATCATCATATGACCATTCTCTATTGTTTGTGTGGACACACGGCCATCTTCCTTCACCCTGTAACTGTAGTATGTGTTTATCTTCCCTTTCCAACTCTTTGTATCATGGGATCTCACATATACATTTTTTCTCATCTCATTTCCTATTTGACTCCCCCACCCACCATCTCTTTGTCTCGGGAATGAGTGGTTTCTCATACTGGGCAGCAGATAGTGCAGTATTTATTAAGCAACAGAACTGCAGAGTTGTAACTCAATCAAAGATCTGCATTGTTTGTGAAGACAGGGAGTAATTACAGAACTCTCGTAGGGTGCTTTCACACGGTGCGGTTTTGGTGCGTTTTTTATGCGTTTTTTGTGCAACAATGTATAACATTAATTGTTGTGCCTTCCTGCACAAAAAATGCACCAAAAACCGCACTGTGTGAAAACACCCTTACACTTTGTAATAGGGAGTCTTGCTGGTAATTGTAAAATTGCAAATTAAGGCAAGGTCATTAAGAGGGGAAATGAATCATGACGAGGTCTGTAGTCTTTTACTTAGCATTCCAAATTAAAGCAAGCCCTGGCAGTATCAAAACAAAGGTGCTGCACAGAGCTGGGCAAGAAAATGAAATTAAAAAACTACTTCTGTATGAAAACTGTTTAAGTCTAAAACTCTCTTTGTTTCCCACATCAACCAATCAGAGCGCCCCTTGCATTTTTCCAGAGCAATATATGAAATGAAAGGGGCGCTCTAATTGGTTGCTATGGGAAACAAAGAGAGTCTTTAGTGGCATCACCTGAGGGCCATTCATACAAACAGGTATTTTTACGTAAAGGGAAAACCCTTTAATTGTGTCCCTGAAAATCATTTTGTACCTTAGGATATAGTAGACTAGCAAAAGTGACAGAAGCTAGAATCAAAAACATTAATGGTGTAATGTTAAGTAGTGTTGTGCTTTGGATTTAGGTCAGCTCCCTGAGGCATCCAATAGTAATCCTGCGCACATCTAAGATTAACAATACACTTTGTTTTGCCAGTCTGACTGGTAGGCTGCTAAATGGTTGCCAGGTATTCTGACCAATTCTGGCAAAATTCAGGGCGCGTCGGAACAATCCAACCTAAACCCGAATGTTAAGTACATATTAAATGTTCTCTTTAATATGTAAGACAAGATATATTAATTGTCATTCAGTTTGTGATTATGTGTATCTATTTGTATACAATATGCAAATAAGCAGAACTTTTGAGATCTTATAGAATGACAAACAGATTGTAGGCTGATTTAGGAATATTTTCAATATTTAGCCACAATTTTATTTAGAAAAATACTTTAAAAAGAGCAATATATTCTGCATCCATAATAATGAATTTTAGAACATCTGTTCCCTGTGACACCTATTAATAATGAACTAGCAACATTTCAGCTTTTCTTGTCATCAAAACATAGGCTGTCATTAGGACAAAGATTTCCTGATTACTTGCAAACAGATGTTGCTGCATTTATGCCTACTACTCTTAATATTTCTGGAATATTAAAAACACTATATATACACCATATAAATAGAATGAAAGGCAATTATAGAAAGTACCTTATATTATATTTTTTTCTGTTGGTAAATTCCAGACAACTCAGTATTTCCTGATTAAATCTGGATTTATATATTATTAAACTACAGGCTTTTTTGTGTGCTTTCACTACAAAACCATAGAAAATATGTTAAATTGCATCAAAACTGCAACATTTAAATATAGTCTTATGTTCCAAGACATTGAACCTTACTGTAGGGGACAAGCTGAAAACATTCATTTACAGTGGGTTGCAAAAGTATTCATACCCCTTGAACTGTTCCTCATTTTTAAATGTTACTGCCACAAACTTACATTTATTTCATTGATATTTTATGCAATAGAGAAACACAAAGTAGTAAGCATTTGTGAAGTGTAAAGAAATTAATACATGCCTTTCCAAATTTTTAGGAATTAGAAAAGTTAAAAGTGCAGAGTGCATATGTATTCAGCCACCTTGAGTCTATTAAAGATATCTCTACCAGCTTTGAACATCTAGAGGCTGAGATTTTTGCCCATTCTTCCTTGCAACATAGCTCTAGCTCAGTCAGATTGGTTGGCGAATGTTTGTGAACAGCAATTTTCAATTCATGCTACAGATTCTCAATAGGATTTAGATTTGGACTGTAACTGGGCCATTTTAACATATGAATATATTTTGATTTAAACCAATCCATTATAGCTTTGGCTGTATGTTTAAGGACGTTGTCCTGCTGTAATCTGAACCTGATTTTCCTCCAAGGTTGCCCTGTATTTAGCTTCATCCATCTTCCAATCAACTCTGACCAGCATGATGCTGCCACCACCATGTTTCATGCTGTGGGTGGTGTGTTAAGGGTGATGTGTAGTCCTAGTAATCATAGCATTTTGGCATTTTGGTCTCACTTGACCAGAGTACCTTCTTCCACATGTTTGTTGTGTCCCATACATAGCTTTTTGCAAACTGCAAACGGGACTTCTTGTGGCTTGCTTTCAAAAATGGCTTTTAGCTTTCCACTCATCCATAAAGGCCAGGTTTGAGGAGTACATGACTTTTAGTTTTCCTGTGGACAGATTCTTCACCCTGAGCTGGGCCTCTTGACTGCTTCTCTAATTAATGCTCTTCTTGCCTGACCTGTCAGTTTACATGGATGGCCATGCCTTAGTAGGTTAGGAGCTGACCCATATTCCATCTCATTAATGAATGATGGATTGAACACTGCTTCATGAGATTTTCAGAGCTTGAGCTATTTTTTTTTTAAACTAACCCTGCAATACACTTTGCCACAACTTTATCCCCCGAGCTGTCTGGTGTGTTCCTTGGTTTTCATGATGCTGTTTCTTTACTAATATTCTCTAACAAATCTCTGAAGCCTTCCCAAAACAGTTGTAGTTATACTGAGAATAAATTACACAAGATGTACTCTATTTACTAATTAGGTGATTTCTAAAGGCAATTGGTCACACTTGATTTTATTTAGGGGTATCAGAGTACAGGGGTTGAATACATATGCATGCCACACTTTTCATTTTTTAATTGCTAACATTTTGGGGAAAAATTTATCATTCTGTCTATACTTCACAAATACTTGCTACTTTGTGTTGCTCTATCACATAAAATATCAATAAAATACATTTGTGTATGTGGATGTAACTTTTACAAATTAGGAACAATTCAAGGGGTGTGAATACTTTTGCAACACACTGTATTGTTCAATAAATGTAGCTTTATTTTACCTAATTTCACTACCACATGGAATGACAATATAATTAGAAGCACAATTCAATTAATAGAAATAAAATAGATACTAGCATATCTGAGATGGATATATAGATAGAAATATAAATAGATATTGTTATGATATGATAAGATAACTAGCTAAGTAGTTATAAAATAACATAGAAAGAGAGATAGACAGATGATGATGATAATAATAATAATAATAATAATAATAATAATAATCATCAACATTTTAATCTTTATTTATATAGCGCCAACATATTCCGCAGAACTTTACAATGTAAAGGGTAAAAGTTCAGACAAAACCAAACATTATACAGTAAAAAGCTACTTACAAATCAGACACAAAGGGCCACATGTATGAACCTGTTTAGGTCTAAAATTCACTTTTTTGCCCATAGGTTACTATTGGCAAAAGAGTGAGTTTTAGACCTAAACAAGTTCATACATGTGGCCCAAAGTGTGAGGGCCCTGCTCCCAAGAGCTTACAATCTATTGTATGGGTGAAATGAAGAGTGAGAAGTGCTTGGTTTACAATGGTTTTGCCATGTAACATAAAAAAGCGGATGAACCTGCCACCAAGACTGTACATCTATATACAAGTGCCTGTGAGTGCCCAAGTGCAGGAAGTGACAAATGTGTGTGACAGAATTTGGGAGGGATAACAGTTAGGGATCTTGGTAGGCCTGCCTAAGAAAATTAGTTTTCAAAGTACACTTAACTATGAGGGTTATGAGTGTTTCTGATCATACGTGGTAGGATGTTCCAGAGAACTAGTGCACCATGTGTGAAATCTTGGAGACGGGCCTGGGAGGATTAGATGGCTGAGGCGTGTAATCTCAGATCATCAGCAGAGCTGAAAGACCAGGTAGGAGGCTAAACAGAGAGGGGGGAAATAGAAGAGGTTGCTGCACTGTAGAGAGCTTTAAAGGTTAGAGTGATTAGTTTATGTTGTATCCTGTACTGAATGGGCAACCAGTGCAGTGACTGACACAGGGTAGAGGCATCAGTATAGCGGCTGGAAAGAAAGACAAGCCTGGCTGCTGCATTCAGGACAGATTGAATAGGGGAGAGTTTACAGACAGGGAGACCGATAATCAGGAAGTTACAGTAGTAGTAGTAATAGATAGATATTAGACAGATACATATGTACTGTAAAATAGAAAAAGAATAGAATAAAAAGAAGAAACGGCACAAAGAGTGCACCCTTGTGTGATACTGTAAATAATTGAAAGAAAATGTGGTGAGTGTATGATTTCTCACCCGATTCTGTTGTTTTTTGAGAAAGGAGGCACAACTCTCCGAGTTAAAAATTGCCAGTCCAAAGCTGGTATGAAGTGTGGATTGCTGCTGCTGGTTCCTATGGCCGATCCTGTTCCGAGTCAACTCAATTTCAGGAGAAACAACAATTAGCAGAAAAACGGTTATACTAACTCACTGGGAAGTGACCAGTACCGATATAAGTGCTGCAGATCCAGTGAATTAACTAAAGGTCTATTTTGAAGTAACGTGTTTTGTGTGGATACACTTCAGACTTCAAAATTGTCCAGATCTGTAGCACTTATATCGGTACCAGACACTTCCCGGTAAGAAAGTATAACCGGCTTTCTGCTTATCATAAATATGTACTTTAGATAGACAGATAGATAGATAGATATTAAACAGATAAATATGTACAATAGATAGATATGTTTAATTTTACTACTTCAAGTGAATTGATGTGAATTGACAATGCAGAAACATTATTTAAACAAAACATATATATATATATATATATATATATATATATATATATATATATATATATATATATATATATATATATATATATATATATATAATATATTATATATATATATATATATAGTGGGAGAGAGGGTGTCAGCAGTAGTCAGGGATGCACCCAAAGAAACGGACAAGTGAGACCCTGACACTCGCCCCAACCTCTGTCCCTGCCTTTTGGGGAGCCCGACTCCTTAACAGGCCGGCCCCAACCAGAAGACTGACACTGCACTGATCTAAGTGCACACAGACAGAGACAAACAGACACAAAACACAAAAGAGTAGTCGGACGGTCCAAGTCAATAACCAGACGGGCAGCGCGGTACAAAATCGTAAGACAAAGAGAAACCAGGAACACGAGCAGAGGTCAAAAGGCACAGAAGATCCAAAAGCAGAGCAGAAGGGATAGGAAGCAGAAGCTGTCAACCCCCCCAAGAATCATTAACCGAGGAGTGGGGAGGATTCCTGGCCAAAGGGTTGGCCCGAAATCAATAAAGACCCAGGACTAAGAGCGTTTTCCCACACAGAAACCCAAAAGCGGCAGTTAGGGTCGCGGGGCCGGGGCCGGAACGGGGCCCAGATGGCCCCAACATGACAAAACCCCCCTTCTATGGGGGGCCCCCCGACCCTCCTTAGACCCTCCTGGTTTGGGAAAGGGGTTGGGGTTTGGGGTGAAATTTTTTACCAGTCGGGGGGCTGAAAGTCCCAGAAGCCACCCATACCTTTCCCTCGGACTGGACCCCTTTCCAGTGAACCAGTATAGAGGGAGTTTGAACCTGCGAGAGCGATAATAGCTCAATTTCGTACTTTTTTCCCCTTGTATGCCCACGGGCAGGGGGAGGAACGACGACCACAGCGGAATGTACTTTTTCAGCGGGCTTTGTGGAACCCCGGATGAATAGGGGGGAAATTTGGGAAGGCGGAGTTAAGGGGACACGGGGTTTAACACTTCGGTTAACGAAAACCGTTTAAGTGAGGGGCGAACTTCCTAGAGGGAATCGGAGGTAAAGATTTTTGTCAGAGCCACCCCTTGTCCCGACTACATATTGGGCCCCGGGTCGACTTTTTCCCTATTGGCATATTTAATTTCTGAGAGGGGCTTTTTCTGAGTTCACGACCCCTACCCCAGACTGTGCACAGTCGCTCAAGGGCGGATTTTATAGAAAAAAATTTTTTGTTTCCAACTGAGCGGCAGAGTATCTGGGGGAAAACCCCTAATTACAGAAAAAGGGGGACACTCTGGTTTTTTGGGGAAAATTCCCATGTTGTTAAGAGCGAACTATGGGACGTTTAAAAGTCTCTCATTGCCCTTTTTTTTTTCGGGATGGAAGGGGGGGAAAAGGGGGGCAGAGAGATCCCCAATTACCACAGAATCTCTCCAAAAACCTTGAAAAACGGACCCTTGCAGACCAATCTGGGGGGGAAAAACAAAGTCTTAGTATATGAGGGAACAAATGATCGGGGGGAGTTTGGCTGAAGGTATTTTCTTCAAGGCAAAAAGAGAGACATTTTAGAGAAAGCGATCCCAAACCCCCCAAATCACCGACCTACCCTTGGAGGGGGAAAGATCGGTGAGAATTCCTTGAGTAGGACCGGGGCCTATTAGGAATGGGGGGGGGTGCAATAATCCCTCGGGGAGATGTGGGGGGTACCTTCGCCTAACAAGTCTCACAGGCAGTAAAAAATTTCCCTTTCACCCTCCCCACAAGGCCACCAATGGTACAGTAGGGGTACCCGTGCCTGCGATACCAGGATGCCCAGACGGGACTGAGGAGTGAATTTCCCCCCAAAATTTTTCAAACAAGGTGGCTGGAACAAAGAGTTTCCCAGGGGTAGCCCGGGGGGACAGCTTGTGAGTTTGCAATCTCAGAAAAAAATCTGCAGTAAGGGTTAAACGACAAACCCCGAGCAAGGATATTTTCAGGTTCCCCTCCGAGATGTCATAAAAACCAAAAACTTTTACCCCCTGGACGGTAGGTTCCCACAAAGTTGAATCTAGAAAAAAAACAAAGCCCATCGTGCTTGCCGGGGATTCAACCTTTAAAGCCTTGTCAAGTACAGCAGTTTTTTTATGTCAGTAAGAACAGTCACCCTAGTCTAGCCCCTCCAGAAGGTCCTCCATCAAAAAAAGCCATTTTTAGGTAGAAAATTCCCGGTTACCAATATATGTTGACCTCTGCAGTGGAGAATTTTCTGGAAAAAAAGGTGATGGGCGGAGATTGGTATGGGGTTCCTTTCCCTTGGGACGGACGGCCCCTACGTTCTAGATGATCCACCTATAAAAAAAGGTTGTTCTGGGTCGGGGTGGACCAGGACAGGGCAACAGAAAACATTTTTTCAAAGAAAAAATGTTCCCAGCTTCTGGTGTCCAGGGGGGTGGGTCAGTCCCTTTCCTGTAAGGTCGTGGGGGGTTTAAAATCGGGGGAAAAATTTTTAAATAAATTTGCAAAAATAGTTTGAAAAAACCCAAAAAACTTTGGGACCCTTTTTCAAGGTAGAGGTCTCCCCCACTCGCGGGCAACACCCTTTTTAAAACCATGTTTTATAGAGCTGGGCTAATACATCCCCCAAGAATCCTATCCCGGGCTCCGAACAGATTTTTTGACATTTTGGGCGCATAATTGTTCGGGCGTAACTCGAGAAAAACCTCCCACTGATCTGAGGGTATCGTATTGGGAAAAGATGAGGATGTATCTAAGTACACAATAGAAACGTCCCAGGGGGGTTTCCCTGAAAATGTCTTAAAAAATCGTTGGAAACAGCTGGGCATTACAAAGACCGAAGGGCATGACTGGAATTCAAAGTGCCCCCAAGGTGTTTTAAAAGGCCCGTTTTCCCCATTCGCCCCCTTTTCTAAACCGGATTAGGTTTACGCCCCCGAAGGTCGACTTTGGAAAACCATGGGGGCCCCCCACAACTATTAAAAAGACCCGGGGTGGGGGGAATGGTGTGGTTTTTTATTTTTTTTTTATGAGCCCCCCTGGTAATACAGGACGGAGACCCCCCCCTTTTTCTCAACAAAGAAAAAACCGGCACCTCCCGGGCAAAATAGAGGGTTGTATGTGACCCTTTTCTAGGCCTTCCTTAAAATATTGAGCTTTAGATTCTCGCCGGGTAGAAAGTTAAAAAATACGACCCTTAGGTAACTTTGCCCCGGATGAGGTTATAGGAAATCATTGGCCGTGCGGGGAAAGGGGGTGTCCCAAGGTTTCATAAAGACGTTTTAAAAAGTCAGAGACAAAATCAGGAATGGTATGATTATCGTTATAAAAACACCCCAAATGATGCATTTTTTCAAATGGCAACCCTGAGTTCCCCATTTAACCAACTCTGCGTCCCCCGTCGAACACCGATTATGGGGCGTAACCATGGTAACCCCAAAATAATTCCGGGGAAAGCCTCTCCATAACAAAAAAAAATTTTCAAAAAGCAAACACCCCCATTCAAGGGAATTTTGGCGGTACTATTTTTTTTCTTCTCTCATTAAGGGGGGAGAGTCTGCGCCTGCAACCGAAAAGGGAGAACATAACGGAATTAGTTTAAAACCCAAAAATTTGGGCCCCAGCCGCAAAAAAACTGACGAGCTCCCGAATCGATCAAGGCATGGCAAACAAGCTTGGCCCCCGAAATTTAAGGTTTAAGGCGGTAATCTTATTACCATGTTAAGGGGGGGACCGAGCCTGATTATTCCCCCTGATGTTTTAGGGTTTTTTGATCTCCCAGGGTAACTAGGCCTGGGTTGGGAGTCCCGGGCAGGCCCGGGCTCTCCAGAGAAACAAAGGCTTTTTTTTTCCCATTTTCCTTTGATGCCGCCCACGTAGGCCTAAAACCATGGGTTTCCCCCCTGAACCCAGGTGGGGGATGCGATGGTAGTGGAAGAGGAGTTGTAGCAAAAAGCGAAAAAGGTTGGGCAGGAGGCCTGACCTAAACTGTCCATACCCCCCGCCTTTTCCCTGGGCTCTCTCTCAACCCCTTTTGTTAAAGGTTATAGCCAAAGTAGGGGGTAAATAGAAAGCCGGGCCCCCAGCAAACTTTTGAGGGGCCCCCCCCCCCCTGACCAGACCATGTACCAGGAATGTGTTAAATAATTTAGATAATACAAGGGGGAAATACCTCACCCTACATATCCCCAAAACATAGTACCCTCAAATCCACTATACCAAAAACCAACTTCCAATAAGCTATTAATAAGGACCTGATATTCCACCGAACACGACCCCAAAAATTTCCAACCCCATAGTGATGAATAATAAACCCCACACTATTAATGATCAGTACACAAGACTATATGTCTAATAATAAAATATTAATAAATTGACCATAAGTGGTATATCATGTACACAGGCTCGCAGACTGTATTAAAACCACCATACAGTGACCATATATGGTGAACCCTGTAAAGGGGTCTGAGACTGTTTTTTAGCCCATACAGTGACCTATAATGTAGACACCCAAAGTACACGGTCTGCAGACTTAATAACCCCCATCAGTGACCATATAGTGGTGACAGCAGTGTACAAGGGCCCGCAACTGTAATAACCACCATTTTCAGGACCCTATAGTGGTAAGACAGCTGTCGCCGTGCGACATATAAGGATTACAGTGCAGTTACATTTGTGACCCAGGGTGAGTTTCTCTGACCCTCGTTGACTTTTCTTTTGTTCTCACCCGGGCCGTCCCCCATCTTTTGACATCTCCCCACCACTTGTCCTGCAGATTTAAAACAAATACTTGAACCTACTTTTTCCGCACCGCCCCCCCGGGTATATGGGGGCCATTTAGGCGGCAGGGGGTTAGATGGTTTATAAAAGGGGGGCCCCAAATAGGCAAGGTTTTTGGTGCCTAGGTGCCATTAGGCAGGCAGGGTTTTGGTACTATAGGGAGCATACAGGTGACGGGTTAGGTGGGCTATAGGGGCCCTATAGGTAGGGTTTTGGGACTAAAGGGGCCCCTAAATAGACCGGGGGCTTGTGGGGGGGATACGCAGGTTGTGGGGGTTTTCGCAGGAAAAGGGGGGTAGAGGCAGGCAAGGGGGCTGTATAGGCGGCAGGCATATAGGGGGCTGTTAGGAGGCAGGGAGATAGGGGGTTTATAGGCAAGGCAAGCAGGCAGAAGGGGGTGTATAGGCGGGAGGCATATAGGGGGCTGTAATAGGCAAGCAGGCAGGCAAGGGGGCTGTATAGGCAGGCTATGGGGGCTGTAAAGGCAGGAGGCATAGGGGGCTAAGGCAGGCATTGGGGGTATAGGCAGGCTATGGGGGGGCTATGGGGAGGCATATTGGGGCTTTTGTCAGGCTTATGGGGGTTAGGGAGGCATATGGGGGGAGTAGGGGTTTGCCCTTTTTTGAAGGAGTTTTGGGGGTTTGGTCAGGGCCACCCAAATTTAAACTGGGGGGAAAAACCCTTGGCAGAAAATTCGGAGCAATAACCTCAAACTAAGCGGTGACCCTTGCTAGATGGATAGGGTGGGTTTTGCTTAAGCTGCCGATTGGGGTCTCATAAATCGACCTATCAAGAAAAATTTTTCCCCTGCCTCCATTCCGGGGGGCCTAGGAGGTAGCCAATGCCCATACCGGGGTGGAAACCCCGGGGAGGGACCCGCCATGGGAACCCTTCGCTCTGAGGAAAAATGGGGGTAAATCGAAAAAAAACAGGGACAAGACTCCCGAAGGCGAAATGAATATTACCCGCCAAAACAGTTTTGGGGGAAGTTTTCATATTTTTGTGCTTTAAATTTTGCCCCACTAGCCCGGGCCATCGGGGGACTGCTGGGAAACGGGTCAGGGGCCGGGGGAGGGACATGCATCCGGCGAAGGGGGAGATTGGGGACTAAGACCCCCCATGGAAACGCGTGGTTAATTGTCTAGGCAAAATCAGAAACCGACGGTGGTATTCATCCGAAACGCCGGGAATTAATTAGTAAAGGGCCCGCCTTTTAATGTCTGGAGGAAAAATCGGGAGACCCAAAGAAAGGGGCAAGTGAGGGGGCCCCCCTTTTACATCGCCCCCCCCCTGTCCCTGCTTTTGGGGAACCCGACTCCTTTACAGGCGGCCCCAACCAGAAAACGCCCGCACTGGAGCTAAGGCACCAGACAGAGATAGACACAAAACACAAAAGGTAGCGGACGGTCCAATCAATAACCGTGTGAGCGCGGGACAAAAAAGTAAGACAAAGAGAACCAGAAACACAAACAAGGTCAAAAGGGACAGAAAAATCCAAAAGGTGAAGGCTAACTACAGGTAAAAAATAGCTATAGCAGGCACAAGAAGAAGGAAGTGGTGGCTATAAATAGGGAAAGGGAGGACGCAGAGCTGAAGGGATAGGAAGCAGAAGCTGTCAATCACCAGAGAATCGATTAACCCGTAGGAGTGCTGGAGGATTTCCCGGCAAGGGCGTTGGCCAGAAATCAATAAAAATCCCGGACTTTCGAGCAGTGTTCACACACAGGAAAGCCAAGCCGCAGTTATGGTCGCAGTGGCCGTGGCCGGCAACCGGGGTCAGATGGCACGAACCTGACAGAGAGAGAGAGAGATCTATCGATAGATATTAGACATAATTATGATAGCGATATATAGCTGTTAGACAGATAAATATGACCGACAGACAGACAGCTAAATAGATAGATAGATAGGATAAATGTGTGTAGGTAGACACACCATAATAATTAACTGAATTACTGACTAATATAGAATTAAATAATGCATGGTACTTTGTTACATTTAATGTTTTACCCAGTGCAAATGACAAAATATATCAATATATCTGGGCAACTTAGTGGTGCTACAACCCATTGTCCAGATCTGCAGTGCTTATATCGGTACCACATTACATGGAAATCCTTAAAAAAGCATTTATGCTATCTATCATACATGAAAAAAACTTTGAGATTCTTAGTTCACATGTTTTTGATCAAAAAATGCTTAAGCCACCCACGAACTTACAACGTGATCTCAGGTCGGGTGGTCCTACGCAATCTTTACCTCTCAATAGAGCATAATTCAGGCCTCTCATTAGGTCAACCAACCTCCATTATCCAGAGAGAAAAAAAATAAAAAAACACCAACTTTGTAAGCTGCACTCATATAACAGCCTGTGAAAGTGGGTGAGCTGCAGACAACCAAAATGGAGGCATCACTTCCTCCCTATATAGAATAAAAGCAATTATGCCAAATACAACGTATAGTTCTGCACAAAAAACATTTCTGAAAAAACACAATGTGAACCTGGGTGCCACTGGCAGGGTTGCGGCATATATATATATAAACACACACACCATTACCAGTGGCACACCACTGCAAAAAGGGCAATTTCATTACATAAAAATCCCTAAAAAAGCATTTATGCTATCTTTCATACATGAAAAAATTTGAGATTCTTATTTCCCCAAATGTTTTGATAAAAAAAAATGTTTAAAAGCAATTATGCCAAATACAGTTATTTTCTGCACAAAAAACTTTCAAAAAAACACAATGTGAACCTGGGTGCCCTGGCAGGGTTTGGGGCATTTTGTATATAACGACCCCCTTCCCAGTGGACACCACTGCAAAAAGGGCAATAATTACATGGAAATCCCTATCAGATGAAAAAAACTTTGGATTTTTTAGTTCACATGTTTTTTTATCAAAAAAATTGCTTAAGCCCCCCCGAACTCACAATTGATCTCAGGCCCCTATAAAAATTATATAGGGAGGAATTGATGCCTCCATTTTGGTTTTTGCAGCCCGCCCACTTTAAGGCGTTATATGAGTGGTTTTGAAAAGGTGGTGTTTTTTTTTTTTTTTCTCTCTGGATAATGGGGTCGGTTGCCCCAAATGAGAGGCCTGATTTTGGCTCTTTTGAGAGGTAAAGTAGCGTAGGAACCCCGACTGAGATCACGTTGTTACTCGTGGGTGGCTTAAGCATTTTTTGATCAAAAACCATGTGAACTAAGAATCTCAAAGTTTTTTCCATGTATATCGGTACCAGACACTTCCTGGTGAGTTAGTATAACCGGCTTTCTGCTTGTCACAAATATGTACTGTAGATAGATAGATAGACAGACAGAAAGATAGACAGATAGATATTAAACAGATAAATATGTACAATAGATAGATATGTTTAATTTTACTACTTCAAGTGAATTGATATATAGAGAGAGAGAGAGAGAGGGGAAGAAGAGAGGAGAGAGAGAGAGAGATATTAGACAGAATTATGATAGAGATAGAGAGATAGTTTAGATAGATAGATGATAGATAGATAGATAGATAGATAGATAGATAGATAGATAGATAGATAGATAGTAGTTAGATAGTTTAGATAGTTTGATAGAAAGATAGAATAAACCTGTAAAGGTAGACCATAATATTTAACTGAACTACTGACTAATATAGGAGTAAATAATGCATGGTAGTTTGTTCAATTTAAAGTTTCACCCAGTGCAAATTATATCAATTTATCTGGGTAACTTAGTGGTGCTACAACCCATTTTCTTTCAGGTTTGGATAGTCCTGGATGATACAGACAGACATTGCTGTTGATAGTATAATCCAATATCCATACATGCAGCGCCTCACTTTAGGTTCTATTACAAGAAGCGTCTCATAGTCAGGGTAACATTACGCATTGCCATGCTTCACTCTGCAGAAAAACAGTTCCAAAAAAAATCTTTACTCATGAAATATTTATATTCCAGACACATCACTAAGAGGAGAGTATGATTACAGGGACTGGATTATATGATTGTAACATAATTGCTTTATTTTTAGGCCTTGATGCTTAAGGAAAACAAGGTCTAAAAGAAAATGAGCAGTGAAGTTTTGTAACAGCGTACATTAATCAAAAAGAAAAACGCTGCAAGAAAGATGTGATCGTTCAGCTCTTTTATCCCAAAAACTCTTTTTTTCTTTTAAATATGTAGAGAGAAGCTTCTGTTCTGTCCTCATTTATCATCCGCTTGTCATTAGATCACAGCGCTGTGGTGTCAATATTACTAAAGATTCTGAGATCCTACATGATATTGAAACGCTTCTCCTGCAGGGATAGATATTCTTATGATGATGGCCTTTTTAAGTGAAAATAAAAAGGAAAAAAGAAAACCCCTTTTCCAGAAAAATGTTTTTTACTGGAGGTATTTTACACCTAAATTAATAGTTAATCATAAAATGTGTAACATCTATATTTTGTAATAATAAATACAAATCATTTTATAGACAACAGAGTCCACTTAACATTTACAGACATTTTTTAATAAGTTCAGCAAACAAAATAACATCATTCCACCATTTGGTGCAAATATAAAACTACCAGATACAGCCCACATGAATCCACCATTAAGTACTATGCAGTAACACACCTTTTACGGTGTAAAACTCACTTTGATGCCCATAGCAACCAATCAGAGCGCATTTTTCCACAGCACTTATGAACGAGAGGGACACTCGATTGGTTGCTTGGGAAACAAAGTGAGTTTTGACATAGCAGTTTTATACATGTGGCCCTAAGGTATGTTACACGTTTATTCACGTGTCATTGCGGAACGGATTTCGCCCGCAATTACACCGTGCGCCAGAGCGGGGGGGGGGGGTTTTTGGCCGGGAGCCCCCCCGGGCCCCCATAGACATTCATTATTCTGGTTGTTACCCCGTAAAAAATTGAATGTCGCTTCTCTCCCCGCTCGCCGTATTGTGCGAGCGGGGAGAGGAGATGGAATCCGTAGTTCTCTATGAGAACTGTTGATTACCGTAATGACTGGAATGAATTTCACCCGTAATTCGGGCAGTACAGCGCGTATTACGGGCTAAAATCCGTCCCAAAATAAGCCGCGTGAACATTGCCTAAGAGTGGTTGCCACTCAATATGCATCAGACCTACAACCATAGGCCTCTTGTGTTTTTTTATTTTAAATTAAAATGTAATAATATATTTTGTTTGTTTTGGTGCTGGAAACATTCATCCCATTTTCCTTGGTTTGGAAAAGGCCCCCAAATTAGGGAGTTTTGAGCCGCTATCTTTTTTCAGTCCTCTGATGAACCTGTTTACCCTGTGTGTAGGGGAAAGTCAAGACACTCAAGAGTCAAGAACTTTTTTTGGCTTTATGCCATAAATCCAAAGGGTTTGGACCCTGGGGGACAGTAAAAAATTTAAGCAAGGCCGCCGTTTTTGGGTGATCGCTTGTTTTAAATTTCAGGGTTATGTTTAGGGCAAATTTAGGGACCGTTAGGGCCCCTTTTAAAAACTTTTTAACTGTAAATTGCTCTTCAGGAAAAAATACTGTAAGAAAACCAATGGGGCTTTAAACACACCTTTGGTGGACTGTAAATTGGGATTACAGATTCAATGATCATCGGACATCAGAGGATACATCTACAAAGGGTTGTTACTTGGGCCCATGCATGGTGAGGTACTGGATTATTACTTGATTATCAAGGAG
Organism: Phyllomedusa bahiana; assembly: GCA_025379985.1. Classification (NCBI taxonomy): domain Eukaryota; kingdom Metazoa; phylum Chordata; class Amphibia; order Anura; family Hylidae; genus Phyllomedusa; species Phyllomedusa bahiana. The sequence goes on along the minus strand of JAODAL010005738.1, from coordinate 9,382 downwards.
TATTTTGTGAGTCAATGAATTGCCTGTATTTTGGTGGGATACCTGTCCTTCTACTATTATCATAGGGGATAATACTAGGCCTGTCAAAATTATCCCATTAACTTCATTGGCTGATAGAGGTATCTATTTTTGCCTTTTACCTTCACAAGATTGCAATCTTATTTGAGGGCTTTAATTCATTTTTCCCAAAATTTAAAATTTTTAAAATAAAAAAAAGGCTTTTTTTAAAGGTTTTTTTTTGGTTCAGTACAGTAATGTCAAATTTTTTAAAAAGGGGGGTTTGGGTTTAGTTTACTTAAGCGGGTTTTCTGGGCCTTTAAAGGTAGGAAACACAGTTGAAGGGAAACTTCACAATTTCCATCAAAGTAAAATTTTTCGTAAATTCCCAAAAGCTGCGATAGATAGTTTTAAAAGCTTGGGGCATTTTTCAAGCAGGGGTTTCTTTTTTCCTTGGACCCAAAATAGTTTTACTTGAACCCGTTTCCAAAAGGGCCCGTGGTAGTCTTGTCTTTGGTTTTCAAAAATATTTTTTAATCAAGATGTAAAAAAAAAAATGTCACCATTAGTTTGTTTCCCTCATTTAGTAAATTAGGGAAATTGGGCCCGATGGGAAAGGGTGGTTTAAAATCAATAAATTATGTTCTCCTCGGGGTAAAACCCCCTTAAGCAATTTAAGGATAATGTATATTCCAAGAGACAGAAGGGAAAGTCTTTCTTTTGTCAAACCCAAAGGGTTAAGTAAGTTAAAAGAGCATTTTAGCTTTACCATGGACTCTTTCTTTTCACTGTGTGATGTGAACTTCACTGTAGGGAATGTGCAGGTTGTAACATGGTCAGGAGTCACTGTGGTCAGGATCTTTGGCCCATTAGCATTATCATGGACAAGCCAAAAATCAAGGCCAAGGTAATAAAGGTGCAAGGTTTACAACAAGCTGGTTCAGTACTAGTGTAATAAGAATATATAAAATACATTTTTTTTACTTATTCTAGCACGTGGAGAGTTAGACCAGACAGGATAGCAACTGCATTAACAAGCCCATTATTTGCCCATAAAAATCTATTTGTGTATTGCAATCACAGATTGTTTAAATGTAGCATCTCCAAATAGCACAGTTCTATCACTGAAGCTCATTTGGAGCAATGCACGACTCAATTTCACACGACCCTGTGTTAGAAGATTGTATATTTGTTTGTAAATGGTGGAGCATGAGATACTGCTACTTGCCAAATACTTCTGGCATGTCAAATGCTGGAAAATTTCACTGCCACAGCTGAAAGATATGAAAATGACCTCCTAAAAATATCTCCCACTCTGCAGACAAAAATTAGACGCCATGAGTATGAAATTTAAATATTGTGGAGTCATTGATTGGAAGAAAAGCAGAAAGATATACAATGTAATTATTGGAGCCATGGTGATCTGTGGGAATTTAGCAACATATAAGATCTGGAACACAAAGGAGTATGTGTCCCTAAATACCCAAGGTGTCTGGACATTTGGAGTACTTTTTGATGATACAAATTCTGAACTTTAAAGGAAATTATACTTTTTTTTATAGCTAATATTACTTACTTATGCTATACATTTCTAAATTGTTTTTATATGCCTTATGTTCACTTGGTTGTGCAATAAAATTATATTACAAAGGTGTTTAAAGGGGTTTTCTTACTACATTGATTCATCTTACCTCAGTCCTGTTTTCTTGATTTTATTTTGAATTCAGGGGAGTGTTTACTGGCTTCTTCTAGGCTGCAGTAGAAGCCAGGTCTGTAGCTATAGCAACCAGTGCTGGCAGCCTATCAGGAGAGATCAGACAGGTCTGTAGCTATAGTGACCTGAGGAGCTCATGCAGCCCATACAAGAGGGGATATCTCAGAATAGGTAGGACACTGTTAATGGACACATATTGCAAAGTGACTTGTTTTTGCAAGATCTTTAACATAAAAAGCAATCCTTGTAGTGAGACAACCCCTTTAAGGATAAAACATAAATGGTTTATCTTTGGGATAGGTCATACAACTGAACTCTGTGGGACATCAAACCACAATGCTCCCAATGATATTAAAGGACCACTCCAGTCTTTTTCCCTTAGTTCATTAGAAATGACTTTTAGGTGCACAGTAGTGCCAGTAACTTTGCTTACCTGCAGCTCAATAGAAAATTTCTGGCTGATGCAACAGTCTCACATTACCTGCTCTCTGATTTGCTGAAAATGACAGAAAGTGCTTTAGATGACAGGAAGTTCTTCTCTATGCATTCCTGTGAGACTGACTTTGAATCTGCCATAGGAATGCATAGAGAGATTCATTTCCTGGTCAACCATTGTGTGTTTCAGTTACTCAGGAAGCAGGTCACATGACTCATTGACAACAGTGAGACATCCTGTATGTAGCTGCAGGTATGCAAAATTACTGGGACTATTGTGCAACTAAAAACAATTTCTGATGAGCTAAAAAGGAAAAAAACCTGGAGTGGTCCTTTAAGGTAAATGTGCATGGGAAGGATTAAAAAAAAATTGTAACAGATTATTATCACATTTTGGTGCAGATTTCTATGTGGTTTTTACCAGAGGCATAACTTGAAGCCCCTGGGCCTTAGTACATAAAGTGAAATAGGGCCCCCTAGTTACCATGTGGCACTTACAATGCTGGTGTCTCCTTATGTGGCAGAAGGGCTTTTGGGCCCCTTCAGGCTACCTCTGCACCCCCTATAGCTGTGTCCCTGGTTTTTAACCTACTCAAGTCAATAGGGAAAATCCACAGTAAATTCACAATAGAAATTAACATGCCACAGATTTAAGAATCACCGCACACCAGAGCCTGTGGTGACGCCTCCACACAGGCTCCGGACGTCCCGTCGCATTTCTCCTTTACCCAGCCTATTCTAGGCATAATTGCCTTGTTCTACAGCGGCTCTTTTCCTCCTTGGGACTCCATTCCTTCCAGACATATATGCTATCTTACATAGATACCTTTCTACTGCCGATTAATATCTCTATATACATTCAAGTGATGTCTCTCGAAAAAGGCTATTGGCCGAAACGTCGTTTATTATGACATCTCTCTCTTCTGCATAAAACAAAGAAAAAACTCCTATGCAGTATACTTATCTTTTGTAAAGCATTTGTTTAGCAATACTCATCCTGACATTGGTGATTTTATATCTTTGCCTCTGATATGCACTAAATAAATACACTTGAAGTAATCATCCCTGGTGTGCGGTGAATATATCTTCTACTGTATGTGGATCATTGATCCTTCTTCACCCAGCACCCAAATTTTCCTATCTTCCTAAGGTGTGCGTACCATTTATCTATATACAGATTTAAGAATCAGCACAACAGGTCAGTTACTGCACAGAAAATGTCCGGCATGTGGGAATAAGATTCGTAAAATCCCAATTACATTGCTGCTGCTGAAATCTGGTACACATTTTCTGGGCACAAATTTGCAGCAAATCCATCCCATGTGCATTCACCCTAAAAGTGAATTTGTTCAAGCTATCATCAACACACATCCTAAGGATAGGTCATCAATAGTCCCGGGAGATTCAAAAAGCCTGCTGCCTACAGTAAAGGGCTGTTGTTACAGTAAATTTAAAGCAAAACTGGCGTAGCTGCCCAGAGCAAACAATCACAGCACAGCTCTCATTTCCAAGATGTAAACAGTGCTTACAAAGTGTGACATAAGATGGTGACGTTGAAGCAAGAAAAAGCTTTTTGGAATCTGCAACAACAAGGTCTGTTGTGACAATACAGAAAAACTTTCAGAATACATTTGGTAATTGCACCTTGCTTAAAAAATATTTTGCATTGGGTGAAGCAGTTGGGAACCATGAGATATTTGTGTCACAGGAAAAGTCTGGACCACCCAAAGACTACTGAAGAGACAGTGACCAGGATTTAAAGGGAATGCGTCATCAAAAAATGACATTGTTTAACTCACATTTTTATGTTAAACACATTTTTTTAGGAATTTTGGTTATGTTTTTTTAATTTTCCATATCACTTTAGAAAGGATCGTAAAGACCGGAAAGGGGGAGGTGTCTGTCTCTATGTAAAATCCTGTCTGAAGCCAACACTGCGGAAGATATAGGTACAGGTAATGAACATGTGGAATCATTATGGGTAAATATACATGGGGGTAACAATAACAATATGATTCTAATAGGGGTCTGCTATAGCCCCCAAATAATAACAGACACATGGAAGATGTACTACCGTCATCTGCAAATAGATGAGAGCGGCTAATCAGACATGCGGTTATTATTATGGGCGACATTAACGATCCAGACATCACTTGGGAATCTGAAGCTTGTAGCTCTCATAAAGGAAACAGGTTTTTGTCAATAACTAATGATAATTACTAGTGTTGAGCGATTGCGTTGGCTATCGAGATCGATCGATAGTCGATAGCGGCCCGCTACGATAAGGATATCGATAGTGACATCGATTATGCGCGATACCATTAACGTCTATGGAGAGCAACAACCCCTCATTAATACACCCAAACAATGGCTGGAGAATCTGAAATTAACATCCATCAACAGTCAAATGGATACGTCCTACCCCCATCTAGGCAACACACTTAGGTATAAAAGTCCACAGAAAAAAAAGTCACAGACCATTTACTATCCCTGTCCTTGTACCACAGCCTGACCCTTAAACCTGCATCACCCACAATTAAAATTGGCCAGAAGCCAGTATGATTTTTGAACATCATCATGTTACTTGAACTGGAACATTGGAATAGGTCCCTGTCCTGAACGCAGCATGGAGCCCCAAACTGCATGACCCCCACATTAAAAATTATTTTGGACGGAAAAAGGCTTTCAACCACATTTATTTCACGTGGACATTGACTATCCTGTCCTGGGCCACAGCATGAGCCCCATAACCTGCATACCCCCACATTTAAAAAGTGACGAAAAAGGAGTCTTTCAACCACCATTATAGTTTTCGACTGGACATAGCCTATAACCTGTCCCTGGGCCACAGCATGAGCCCCCAAACCTGCATGACCCCCACATTTAAAAGTGACGAAAAGGAGTCCTTTCACCCCATTTTTAAGATTCACTGCACAATGACTATACCTGTCCTGGGCCACAGCAATGAGCCCCAAACCTGCATACCCCCACATTTAAAAAGTGCCGAAAAAGGAGTCTTCAACCACCATTTAGTTTCACTGGACATTGACAATACGCTTCCTGGCCACAGCATGAGCCCCAAACCTGCATGACCCCCACATTTAAAAAGTGAGCTGGAAAAAAGGAGTCTTTCAACCACCATGTTTAGTTTACTGGACATTGACTATACCTGTCCTGGGCCACAGCATGAGCCCCAAACCTCATGAACCCCCACATTTAAAAAGTGTCCGAAAAAGGAGTCTTTCAACCACCATTATATGTTTCACTGGACATTGACTATACCAGTCCTGGGCCCACAGCATGAGCCCCAAACCTCATACCCCCAACATTTTAAAAGTGCCGGAAAGGGAGTCCTTCAACCATCATTTATTATCACTGGACATTGACTATACCTTCATGGCCACAGCATGAGCCCCAAACCTGCATGACCCCCACATTTAAAAAGTGCCGGAAAAAGGAGTCTTTCAATCACCATTTTAGTTTCAACTGTGTGACTTTGACTATACCTGTCCTGGTGCCACAGCATGACCCCAAACCTGCATGACCCCCACATTTTAAAAAGTGCCGTAAAAAGGATTCCTTTCAACCACCATTTTAGTTTCACTGGACATTGACTAACCTGTCCTGTGCCACCGCATGACCCAGGCCGAGTTACAGTGGGTGCGGTGGAAAGCCCACTGCGGTCCCGTCATCAATTAACACGCAGGTAAAAATGCCCTGATACGCAGCAACGAAAACTGTCGTGCTGAAGCTGAGTGCGGAAGCGGAAGTGTGAGAACTCCAGCCTTCCTCTGACACAGTAAAATTACCTGGTAGCGCTTGCCCCCTCCGATGAGTGTGGACCAATTGAGCCCTTACACCTGGAAATACAGGTGTAACGCTCCTGTACACCCCAGGTCCCCTTTATCCTGGAATTCTTTTTCTCATTTTACTCAACGTGCTGGAGAGAAAGGTCCTCTGTACCTTTGTTCTCTGTCTGTGCTCCATACTCCATGTTTCTCTGAATACCTATCATCTGGTCTCACGTTTCCTGTACCTCCCTTGTACAATCAGAGGAAGTTTTTTTAACAGCTATTTTGTACAGCAGTTTTTAGTACTTTAATTCTAGAAAACACATTTTTAAAATAGAAGGAATCCCACCATGTCTTGTATTCTCCTTTTTTTCAATGTATTAAATGGGTTGTCCTCAATACAGGGATTGATAGCTATGTTAAAAGATCTGCAAAAACAAGTCATTTGCAATTATGTGTCCCATTAACATTGTCCTACTATTCCTGTTTCTGACAGCACCAACACCCTTGAGCACTCTTGACAATTGTGCAGACAAAATGTCTGTTAGAACAACATTTTATAGAAAAGGACTTGTAGTAATAGCGTGCATGTCATCAGCAAAAATGCCCCCAAAAATTCCAAGCAAGACCCTTGAGCCACTTATGTCAATTGTGAAGAACAAAATGTCTGATAAACCAACATTTTTAGAATATGACCTGTTAGTATAGCTGCATGTCCACAGCAAAATGCCCCAAAAATTCAAAGCATGACCCTAGAGCACTTGGTCAATTGTGAAGAACAAATGTCTGTTAGAAACAACTTTTTATAATAGGACCTTTAGTATAGCTTGCAAGTCACTAGCAAAATGCCCCCAAACATTCAAGAGCATGACCCTTGAGCCACTTTGGTCAATTGTGAACGAACAAATTTCTGTTAAAACAACACATTTTTAGATCATAGGCGACCGTATAAATAGCTGCATGTCACATGCAAAATCAATTCAAAGCATGACCTTGAGCCACTTTGGTCAATTGTGAATAACAAATGTCTGTTAGAAACAACATTTTTAGAATAGGACCTTTATATAAGCTGCATGTCACAGCAAAATGCCCCCAAAAATTCAAACCTGACCCTTGAGCCACTTTGGTCAATTGTGAAGAGACAAATGTCTGTTAGAAACAACATTATTAGGAAATAGACCTGTAGTATAGCCTGCATGTCAAAGCAAATGCCCCCAAAAATTCAAAGCATGACCCTTGAGCCACTTTGGTCAATGTGAAGAACAAATGTCTGTTAGAAACAACATTTTTTTATATTAGATCTGTAGTATTGCTGCATTCAAATAAGCATGACCCAAAAAATTCTAAAAATGACTTCTCAGCCACTGTTAAAAATTGTGAGGGAGAAATGCCACTTAGAAGCCACATTTCTATCCAAAGGACAATAATTATAGCGTGTATCTCACACAACATGACCCCAAAAAATCTATAGAAAATTTTTATGACTTCTCCAGCCACTATTAAAAATTGTGAGGGAAAATGCACTTAGAAGTCACAATTTCCTGCTCCAAAGGACCATGATTATTGCTGTATGTCTCACAGCAACAAGACCTCAAAACCATTGCCCCCAATGCGAAAACTTCTATGATAAAGTGAGTATATGGAAATACGGTGTTGTCATGAAACCTTGCTGTCTTTTACAGTCTCCTCACAGCAAAACCATCAAAATGAAACTGTTGGAAAAAGAGAATAAAAATTGCAGTAAGAAATGATCATTTTGAAAATAAGGTTTGAAGAGGACCATTTCCTGTTTGAAAAGGAATTGAAGTAGACCGCAACTAGATCGTGACCTCCGGCAAATTGGGGCCACAACAACCATCAGAGATCCATGCCTGAATTTCCTCTTGAGAAAGTCAAACGTCCACATTATCTGTGAAAGCCTGATGCTTTTTTTCTGTAATGACTCCTCCAGCTGTGCTGAAGGTCCGCTCAGATATGACGCCGGCTGCTGGGCAGACAACACTCAATGTCGTGACGAGCCAGCTCGGGCCAATCCGTCCATTTTTGGATACCCAGAAGTCTATTGGGTCCGGAACACAGCAAAAACATCGTGTGAGACGCAGAAGTCGTGCACCATGATCTTAAGCTGTCTCTGTGTGGTGGATGGTGCCCTGAAAAAAAAATATAAAAAAAAAAAAACCTTGCATGCTTTGTTAGGTGGTAAACAAGATTGCGAGAGTCCACCCATTAGGCTTCTGCCACCTACCTGCTCTGCCGCTACGCCTACTTGGCACTCCACTGCTTGTCCCACGTCGCTGATCTTGTTCCACCGTGACATTTGGGAACGTTAAGCAGACGCAACAGATGTCCCAGTTGATCAATCAGCAAGGTCTCCATTTCCTGCATTTTAATCTCTATTTTGGGTGGGGGGAAGGAAAGTGCTGATTTTTGTTTTGTACCGGGGGTCCAGGAGGGGCCACCCATAACTGTTGTTCATTTTGATGGCCCCTTTAACGAGGACATGTTGGAGGAAATGGAGCATCCAAGCACTCATGTGAAGATGGAGCCTTGATTTCCCCAAACCTCTGGGGGAGGGGGACTAGCAAAATGACTTCCTCATCTTCCTCCTCCCCCAAATCGCGCCAACCTCTTTTTCCAAGGGAGGGGCGTCGGGGAAAATGTGTCTGGAAAATTCCCCCTCCTCCCCGCTCCCTCCGCACAGCTTCAACACAGCCCTGGCTTGCCCGAGATGAGCACCCTGAACTGATGCGCCACCTTTCACTAGCTCTGACCCCCCAACCACCCTAAGAAGACCTGAGAATTGTGAAACGCGGGCCTTGTTTTGACGGAGAGAAAGGCCCGTGTCCGCATTTTCCGTCTCCTCCTCCGTCCCTGCGGGACCTTTTGTTTCAGAGGGCCAAAAGTCGTTTCCCAAACTAAGAACCCCCAAGCCAGCTACAAGGGGATTGTCCGCACACCCTTTTTTTGGGTTCTTCAAAACGGCAAGGATGGGGCAGAGCTCTTACCCTGCCCCACTCTCGGGGGTTCAACACCCCCAAGTCCTACCCTGCTTGTCACCATGTGTCACTTCGTACTGCTAATGGGATTGCGCGCTGCCCCCAATCGCTGAGCAGTGGGGGGTGGAATTCCAGCGTTTTGCCACGCAACAAGAGAAAGGTTTTACGGGGGGGGCCAGCTGACGCTGCAACCCCCACGGGATGAAGCAGGTGCAACGGGAAGTCGAAATCAAAATCAGCCTTCTTCACAGGCAGTCCAACCCGGGGACCCCTTTTGAAATTTCTGGACACAAGGGTTTATGACATTGCCAGCAAGGGATGTGCTCCAGCCTACCCCATTTTAAGGGCGGCCAGCAGATTCGCCCGTTATCCGCACACCACCTTGCCTCACAAGTTTTTTTTCCCCCCCCCGCCCGTCTCGTTTCTTAGAGCCCTCCCCCCACCTTTTC